>JAHWFP010208225.1:450-22520 GCA_023313725.1 Lithobius niger | reverse complement strand
TACAGCTGTTTCCTCCCCCACCCCCCTGTGGTTCAACAGAGCTTCCCTTCAAGCAATAGACCAACACCGTCACAACTTTCAGCTCAACAGAGACCCTCAAAACAGCTTCCTCCCAAAGCTCATTAAGAGTCCAGCCGTTAGCCTGCAGGCCTGTTAGGGTGGATGGATGGATGGGTGTTCCCTCGTTGGCACCCCCTCCCCGGAAGTCGATACTACGGCCTCCAGGAAACGGGACGATGACTCCTACTCAAGGCCAGAATATTTTGGGAGGTGGGGGCGGAAGGAAGAGTTTTTTTTCTTTTTTAATAACCGTATAGAAAGTCAGCTGACACAACTTTGCTTGCACAGCAGAATTACCACCAATTTTGAACCTCATCCGATACTCTGAAGCAGAGCGGTATTTTTGAGGGACCGGTTAACAATATTTATCACTTGGGGTGGTCATGGATTTTCCGGACCCTGTTGAGTTCATAAACTTTTAAGCTCCGTCACGGGGAGGGGCACAAAAAAAAAAAAAACACAAAGTAACGTTTGGACCTCAAAAAAGAAACTTTCCTCGACCAACAATACGTCAAAACGTTTTTTAATAAGAAACAATAACGAAGATAACTGCAGAGAAATGAAGAGCACTTGCCTTAATTCAATCAACCTTCCCGACGGTTAAGCAGGACGGAAATAAATAAAGATGGAAACCTATTTACGTTGCCTTTTGGACTTAAATGTCAGACTACCTGAGCTGGAATGGAACCCACGACCTTTGAGACCAATGGCCGCGAAGTCCTACCGCTCAGCGATACTGACACGGCCCGATGGTTAGCACGATTGCCTCCTGTGCCAGAGGTGACGGGCTCGAACCTGGCCTCAGCCAACCCTGGAAGACAAGGGACCTCTGATGCCTCATGCTCGTGTCGATTGTGGTATGTACACGACCCTGTAATTTCGATTGAATTTACATAGCAAAATTGTCCCTCAGGTGCTAAGGCTTCAGGTCTGCTGGAGCTCATCAAAAACCTCCAGTAATCTGAGCTCGCTCATTCCGCATTCGTGACACATTCATGTTTCAATTTCAAATGGCTATCACACAACGATGGGAGAGTGGGCGTAACTGCAGTTTTTGTGCTTCGTGCATTATTTACCTACATGTAATGTTTCTTAATCACAAAATCTGCTCCGAGCAGGAAGATAACAAAATTCAGTATTGAAATTAAGTCTCGGTAATATGTTTACTACTTTTAAGATTACATTACTTTCCCGAGGCAGAAATTCATTTAACATCCATTTTGCTTGTTTTTGCCAAGGCGTGAGGCGGATGGGAGCTTGAAGTCATTTTTGACCTACAAGCATGCGGGCGTAGGCGTTTCCAGCTATACAAAAGTCAATTATTTCACATATGGTAGTTAAATGACATACCTTTTCACTGTATTCGAGAAGGAATACATATTGTACGAAACTCGACACAAAACGAGTGTAAGGAACATCGGTTTTTACAGAACCTTTTTAACACAACGTGCCTTTTCGTTAAACAAGGGGCTACAGCGACTATCTAGTCGCATTGGTCTTCTGTACAGTTCCTCCACTTCCAATGTTGAGGCGCACACCTCTATCATGCACTACAACAGCTTATCACTATTATATAATCTATAAACGGTAACCATCAGAATTGCCCGTTACAAATGTGTTAGCTTTTAAGCTAATTTTACGTTTTAGGCATAATTGTCAGCGTTTATGCCTAATATACAACTTTAATTTCGTAAGTAGCAACTAACAGATTTGGATTGTATACAGTAAGCCTATTTATTTTTGAAACACGGTATGCCTCCGCGCACACAATTACAGTGTTACAACGTAATGCGCAACGTAGCCTAATATAGATCAGTGGTAGTAGGGAAGGGACAGGAGAAACGCTGCAGCAGCGACTCGTAGCAACTATTGACGTTACCATGGTAATGTGATTTTAGATCTAATTTTCATTTTTAGGCCTAATTTTTTTAACGGCAGTTTTAGTTTCTTAAGTAGCAGATAGGCCTAATGGAGAATTTGGTTCGATCGTAAGCCTATTCATTCATGCAACAATGCGATAAGACTTTTAAACGAAGCTAAAATGTTTTTGTTTTTACGGCTGCGGTAACACAAATCTTTAGGATTTCAATTCGACGATGAAATGTTATTATTTAATTCAGTTACGCCGAAGAAGGCTATTAGCTATAAGGAGGCAACGATGTTTTAATTTGCCATGTTATTTAACTACCTTTTGACACTGAATCGAACGTTGTAAACAGTGGTCATCTCTATCTGGTACAGTTGCAAAGTTGAAAAAAGCGACGGACGGACAAAGTCGTTGCAATAGTCTTCTCAGTCAGTCGGTACGGCTGTACAAAAGACTAAAACGAGGCGTTGTTTTCCTTACAACTAAGGTAACATGGATCCATATTACCTTTCCTAGAGGTAACGTAACGGTGCGGACTGCTTAATTTGGCTAGAGGAAATCATTTGCATACAGTCGCAACAGGCATACGAAAAGCACATTTTTTTTTTGGGGGGGGGGGGAGAGGAGAGCCTCACTACATTTGGACATTGATTGGGTTGGGGAAGATCCAAGATTTCGAAGGGACAGGGGTAATCGAAAATTTGGTGATCGCATTTCCTCCCACCCCATGACCGGTAGCTACAGCAATCAACGGAAATTTTGAAATTGCAAAAAAAGTCTCTCCTTTTGCCTGACTGATTAGCCCTTTCATCTACCGACTGACAAGCTGAATCCCGCAGACTGAAAAGCCCTAAACAGAAGTTATGTTGGCCAGACTCGCATCGATTGACTTGATGTCTATTGACTCCAACCTCCATTCCAAATTAGATCTTGTCGTGCAATATTCATTACGTTAGACAAGACTTCGGACAATTCTCCAAGGAAATTTGTTCACTCAAACTTAAAAATATAATAAAAATGAAAGAACTTCCGGTATACCCCGCAAGACGAATTTGTGATCCGAACCAAGATGGGTGGAACATATAGTAAGGTTGGTCACTCCCACCTCATTACGTGACGTCACAGGAAACACGCATACTGGAGCATTTACGGTTTGACTTGTGCTGTATTGTGACGTCAATGGAGGCAGCAAAATCGGCAGCCAATGGGAAAGCAATATGCAAAAAGCTCGGAATAGAACCCCTCCAGATCCGGACTTACAAGAAACGTCGATGAAAAAATTGACAAAAGACACTACGTCACAGAGTTCTATATATTATATTGCTACACCAGAGAGTGAACAATCGCGCCAGAGCCTGTCCGTGCTTCGTCACCGCCGTCAGGAGACCAGGTTGGCGCAACCGTCGATTTGAGAAAGATTTCGTTTGGACTAGAGGTGTGCGCCACCAACAGCCAAATCAAACGCAACTTACGCCTCCGCCGGATAGATTCGGGCCCTGTCATCGCTTTTACGTGTTAGCTATAGTGTCAAAGCTGATTACTAAAAGTTGAAGCATAAGTTTATGCTTTCGAAATAATAACTGAACTATACTTGGAACTAAAACAAAATTTGGACAAAATCGGAAACTGGAAATGCTTCATTCTCCACATGCTAAAACTGAAGTCGAACAGTACCGCAAAGGGAGGGGGTGGGGTGGAGGCAGGGAGCAACCCCTTCCCCTACCCCCTACGCCAAAAGAAAAACCTAATAAAACGAGCCGAATGAGAATAAAAAATCGCGGAGCATGGTTATTTGCCATTTTCTTCAAAACTTTGATGAGGCCATACATGACGTAAAAACGACAATAATAAATATACATTAAATATAAGGTGGTCACACGTTTTCTAGCAGGGGGTGCAAAGCGAGGTGTAAAATGTGAACCACCACCCCCCCCCTACCAAAAAATTGTTTGAAGTTATTCTTCGCTTTAGGTTATCACAATCAATTAAATTCGTGTTCTGTATCGTCTGCTGCCGTCTTTACGCTTGTTGCATCCATCGTCTACTTTTAATTTTCTATCAAGTGTATTCCGACGAATTATTAGTTAGTTAATTTCAGCCGTTTCAAATGCGACCCAAGGTAAAAATCCCAGGTTGCAATAACGCCGCGACTTAGTTTATTCAATTCGTGGCATGCCTACCTCTATCTACAAAGTTAAGCAACAAACATCACATCAATTCAATTGTCGAGGAGGTAAACCATTATAGCGCGATGCCATAGCATTAAGTGTCTAATAGTCCGAAGCATACTTGGGCACATTAAAGGTGCTTGGGGGAAAATAATAATGCGGTACAAAAGCTTAAATTGTGGTAAAATGGAGAGCAATGATCCACGTGACAAAAATTAACTCGTGTAGGAATGTCACGTAAGCAGCTTTCAATGCAAAATCTGACCCTCAATAACGTTGCAAATGTGTTATCCCCATGTTAATTTCCATAGGATGATTATTCAGCAATACTGAGGGGGGGGGGGGTGGAGGCCCAATGGTGCGTTGACAGCTAGGACATTAGCCAGCGATACTAAGGTAACGGGAAGGCTTCCAGCTATGATATTGAACGGATGGCTGCAGTACGATACGAACTGCAGCCGTCACAAATCTGAATAACGTTGCAAAAGAAATTGTGTCTGCGTCCAATTGACGAAAAACAAACAAAATGCCAAAATAAAACCAAAAACTGGTACAGAGGCTACCAAGTTGAGACTGGTTCGGCTTCACACAGAAAAAGAAAAAAGTTACCGTAAAAAAAATTTTAAATAAAACCAAAAACTGATAAAGAGGCGACTATACGTTGAGAATGGTTCGGCCTCTCAAAGGATTGATACGAAATTAAAATATTGGAAAAATGGCCACTCAAGCTCTAGTTGACATGACAGAAGCGACGGTTTTAACCGTTTTTAGACCAAAAGTACGTACAGATTTAATTGAAATTTTCTAAATGATTGGCCGATTCTGTGGAAATTTTTTAACTGAAATGCCAAGTATGCATCACAGTGAAAAAATTCAGTTCAAAAATTATTTTTGGAAAGGTGAGTTTGGTCACGCAATTTTGAGTGTATAATGTAGTTAAAGCGACATCCGACCTGCCTTATAACAACCTCGCGACGATCACAGCCGGATATTTACCATAACTAAGGTCAACTGAGACGGTAGCTTCATTCCACGTAGCAAAAAACGTAGCTACTGTCTCAGTTGGCATTGTGCTTAATAGTCCAACCAGCGTGAACGCATTAATTGTGTCGTCAAAAACCGGAATGATTCTTGAATTTTAAAATCACAATGTGTAATTTTCTAAGCTAGTGTCTTATAATTTTGCTTCGGCGATCTATTGGAATATTTATTTTTAATTTTTACTGCATTAGCCTTTTAGATTTTTGATCTCATAGTAATTACTAGCAAACGATTAAAATTAGTACTGCGCACACACAGATAAAACTTCAAGGTCATTGTAGGCGCGCAAAGTATCATTTACGTTCTAAACGTAAATAAAGTTCCCTAATATTCAACAGAAAATCTCCTTGACGCCACATTTTAAAACGGATTTTTAGCAAGGGAAAGACTAACGGTAAGGAAATAGACTTTTGGGGCCGTACTTGATGTGGAGGATGGAGAAAAATGGCGCTGGGAGGTATACCCCTTTAAGTCTCCGCTCACTATTACAAAATCCTAGCGCACAACGGAAAAAAAAAATAACGACCCAATTTTTTAATTTCCTTTCATGTTCTCACTATTTCTATTTTCCTCCCAATTGACAACCGCGTTTATTTTTACTCTTCGTAATCTGCGTTCCACTTCAGACGTAAACGATTTAAACTTTGCATCAAACAGGCTGTAATAATGACGGAGGTTAGGAAGCCAAGGCCACACCACCATCATCCAAGAATCAATTCGTCCGTCTACCATTATACTTTACATCAAGGCAGCGTAGTTGTAACCTACTTTTCAAAATGAAAAGTATTTTCATCCAGCCTTAAACGCCATGGGGCCAGGGTTGCCACGTAACATTTTGGGGGAAAAGCCAGCGGCGAAAGAAAAAAAACCGTTTGGGGCAGGGAGCTGGTGATTCCGCTACTAAGCTGATTTTGTAAATTAGGGTGTTAAAAACCCATCAAATTTTTATAAAGTTTACCAGGTTGACTTGAATCCACGTGAGAGGGGAGCAGGCAGGATTTTCTGAAGGTGGTTTCCACCAAATAATTTGTGCAACTCTCCTTCCAGCTAGAGGGTCTGGGGAAGCGCAACTGGAGGAGTTCGTAGCGCTCCCCCAGTGGGGTCCGGAAGCTAATGCAATTTAGCCCATTTTGGGACGATTTCCGGCCTGTGGCGTTATGTGGTGTGGTGTATACACTCCCTCACATGACAATTCAAATAAGCAAATATAAAAAAATGTGCCTCCTCAAGATTCCGAAAGGGGTTTTTTGTGCAACTTGGAAATCCCTCAGGCTAACACCATAGAAACAATTTGAAAAATCGAAACAAAGCGAAAACAAGTAAAAATTATTTTTAAAAAAACTTCGAAAAATGCGTTTTCGTGTGTAAATGTGAAAATGTGAAAAAAAAAAGCAAAAAAAAGCGCATGTGAAACACGGACAGAGGTTGCATCGCACGTACCAATTTCGTAAACTTATAGATTTCATTTAAGAACTAGCGGAGTCGCTCGCTTCGCTCGCTCATTCCGCGTCGTCTCACTCCCCTCCCCTCCCCCCTCATTAAGTTGCCGTTCAGTCGGTAGATGGCATCGTATGTTCGCGCTGCTGGACGTTACGTTCTGGGTGCAGCTACTATTTCAGCGGGCCTTGGCTGCTACTCTTATAATTTGCCGTTCCGTCGGTAGATGGCATCGTATGTCCTGCTGGCTGCCTTGCGGATTTTGTGTAATTATATATATAGATATGCACCCTGTCATTATTTTTTCCATATCGCACGGAAAAAAACAGTATTTGCAACGTCGTTTATACAGATGAGTTACGTAGTCACAAAACCGCTGTTACAAAGGCCAACTTTCAGCCGGGATGCCACTCTTAAAATGCAAATTTTATTAAAAAATTTAAGACGAAACCATGACAGATCTTATAATTTGTTTTCTAGTTTTATCACTTTTAAGATGCAAAAAAAACTTAGGCTAGTATTAGGCCACGAATGTTAGAGTATACGCTGTCTAACCATGGACTTATATGTTATCACACTACGTGGTCTAACTCCATGGTCCAGCTCCGTGGTCTAATCCAGTATTATATGTGATCCAGCTCCATGGTCTAACCCAGTATTATCTTCTGACTTTGAATCTGGGTGTTGGTTATCCAAGGATATGAAATAGACAACCCACTGTGGAAAGATGGTCGCAATCGCTTTTGGCCGTTTGGCTATTATGAGACGAAGTTTACTTCTGCAAATGTAGCATAGCAGTACGTGTGTGGTCTTTTAAGGTCTTCGCGAGGCCACTTTTAGATTACGCAAGCCCAGCCTGGTCACCGTTTCTGTTGCAGGACATTGACCTCCTGGAATCTAATCGGTCCAGTGCTTTTTCACACGTAGCTTGTTGGAATTTCGTGATCATTCTCTTAGAGATCGTCTACAGAGGGTGGCTCTATAGATCCACCCTCTTGAACTGCGGAGGCTGAATTAGACTTACTACTCACCTATAATATTGTTCACGGACTTTTTTTCGGTAGACTTGCCTTTCTTCCGAGTTCAATTGGTCATCCATTTAGGCTGCGAGCCTTGACGTCGAGACTTGAAAGTAGACGGGATTCTTTCGTGGCGAGAGTGGTTGCCTTAAACTAGCCCTTGACGAAGCCCCTGTTTTACAGCTCTTGAAATTGTGTTGGAGCGGTGCAATTTGGGTTATTGCCCTTCAGTATTCCACACTATCTCTCTACGATGGTTAAAGGATATATTATTATTAACCCTCTCCGACGGTTTCAGATGACTTATATTAGTTCCAAGAAATTTATGGAAAAAATATAGTTGCCTATGTACTAAACTCTTTTTTTCCCCTAAAGTTTCCATTACGTTGTAATTCGCATTTCACTGTAATTGATTTTTTTTTTTTAAGAAATTACAAATCAGTGAAGAGTTTGTCGACGTTAATGATCCAAACTTTGCACTCTTTTGTACGACAATTTCCTGCTCGGGCATTACGAAAGATCAAAGTTATTAATCCATCCCTCATCGCGTCTGTTTGTTTTGAAGACCACGAAGATTTTCCAGGATTTTCCTCCCTATTTGTAGTTAAGGATGGGGCAATCCTGGAAATGCGAAACAGGAAACCATTTCTCCTAACATTTTTGTTACTGAGGGCGTTGAAACTGCAAGACGGAAACCCAAATGGGCTCGATAAGTGATTAATAACAACAGATGCAATCCTACTTCCGACTGTGAGAAAACATTACGGCCGGAGCAATTTAAACAATTTTTTTCCCCTATCTGCACCCCTTCCTACCCCCTCCCCCCGCAAAAAAAAAAGAACCAGACCTATGCAGTCGTACTCAAATATTTCGGATAGAAAGTTCCGTTTCTATAATCTCGTAGAACTATACCGCTTACAGATAAGAAATTCCTTTCATTCAAGGTAAAACTAAAAGTCCTCCCAACTCGTTAAGGCGTCACCCGCCAACAACAACCAAGGTCACTAAACGATGAATGTTGTGAATTTCGCGTGCGACAGGACGGATACACAACAACAAGAAATCTAACTTTGAAAGGAAATTTACTTTTGTTCGGAATAAGGATTGCTTCCCTACGTGAAAGGCAGATTAGGGTGCATCAAAAAAGAGCAAACTTATTTCAAATCGACAAAAAGGCAGCAAAGTTTGATTTTGGAACTTACCCCTCATCGAAAACAATCCAAGGCAAGAATTGAAGCAATTAATGAAGATGGACAAACGACAATGTTCCCTTAAACGGGCTCTACAGTAGGGAAGGCACGATAAAATTGTTTTATCCCGATACACATTTTAAAATTATAACGATAATCGATAATTCTCGATAAAACAAATTTTGAGGCTCATGGAATAACCATTTTAATTGAGTTAATTAAAAAAAAAAACATTGGTTGAAGCCCAAGTGCATCCTTCACGAATATTAATTGTGTGGTACTCACCATTAGTGCTTCCTCACCATCAGAAACAATGTAGCAGTTGTGCCGATGCTTAAATATTGTTTGAATTAAAATAACTCTCCAATCAGGTTAAGTGGCTAGCAACAGTACTGCAGACTTGGTTGGAGAGCCCTTGCAATTCCGCACGCAATGCCGCAAACCGCTTGATTCTAGCTATTACGGTTTCCGAGATATGACAATTGACAATTTTAAAAGCATTCGTGTCTGCACGATAATTCGATAAGCCCGAAAAAGTGCAATACGATAATCTACGAAAATTATTATCGTTATCGTGCCACGCCTAGGGTCTAGGACTGTTCTTGTAGCATGCACGTGTCTTTTAAGTTAATGAGCTCTCTAAATTACTCGTTGTGTAGTTCGATGCGAGTTACCCCAATTTGTACGGAGCCCAACTAAGGGCGCGTTTACGCAACGACTCGCCTTTGCATTCTCGCTGCTAGAACTCAATCGCGACGGCAAAGGTGACATTGCTATGGTAACAACGCTAAATGGATTAGCTAAATCCGACATCGTTTGAGTAAATACTTGCAGTCTTATAATCCGTGCCAATAATATAAAGAATTCTTTATGACGAAACAATTTTCCCAAACGCTTCTGAACTCACGTTATTTGCTGTTTTCGTTGCGAGGCGGCAGACATAAAACCGCCGCCATGTTGGAATTTGATGTGATTTCTAGCTTCTAGCTGCGACAATGCAAAAGCAAGTGGTTGCGTAAACGTGCCCTAATGCTTCCCATGATGCCGCGCGACAAGGGAATAGATCAGTTGTCAGTTTCGTCACGTATTGGTTCTGTGAATGGAAGGGTGGTGGAGACGAAACGGGGGGGGGGGGGGTTATAAAAAAGCAAAGATTCACGATTGTTATTTTTTTTGGGGGGGGGGAGGGAAGGAGGGACACATAATTGGGGCGAAGTAATTATTTGAACACCACCAACAGCTATACATTATTCCGTTATTTAAAGGTACATGCCTCCGTGTTGGCTTTCCTGTATCTCGGATTCACGTTTTGCAATACTAGTTCAAACGTGTAAATATAAATGCTGCAAACGCATTCGTTTTCCTTTTTCCCCCATTGTCAGATGGTTCTGTATACGTTCATTCAAACCTAAGTAAATATTGTAAAATCTATATACGGGTGGGATGCAAGAAAAGTGACAAAGTATACCTTTTCAAGTGTCCAAATTTTTGGAAGTTGGGAGTCTAGTTTACCAAAAAAACATACACAACGACAGGTTGCACCAAACGAAGGTTTGCCGCAATTACCACCATCTAGGACTATACACAGTTCTCCCTAGCGCTTCCTCGCAGCAACCAAAGGAATATACAAAGAAACAGCCTCCTTATTTATTGAGTAAAAATTTGGTATGTCAGTACAAATAGAAGCATGCTGTAAAAGTTAACGATATTACTGCCACTGGATGGCGCCAAGGTTTGATTCTTTACACTCTACTGTGGGGCCATCTAATGGCAGCAATATCGTTAACCTTCACAGCTTGCTCTCAGGTGCTCGACGACGTACAGTACGACACTTTTACTAACAATTAAAAAGGCAAAGTGGCTTGTTCGTTGTGTAAGAAATTATTTCTTCTGTGCATTCCTTTGCTTGCTGCGATCAAGCGCTAGAGAGAACTAGATAGCGCTAGATGCTGCAGCCTTTCAATAGAGCAGTGACACGACGTAGTATTATTGTATATAACTCTATGCTGGAGCATTAATGGGTTAGCTGCAAGGGGCACTGCAGAGAGTAACGGAATGGCGTCATACTGAAGCCGATGCTGTGAAGAGTGATTTAAGACCTAAAACGCGCGATTTTTGTTGTTGGAGAAACCAACGGTATTTTAAGCCTAAGAAATCCGCTCTTCCGTTGTTTTTCTCTCCATTTTTATGTAGTGCACCTTGTAGTTATGCTCTCCAAAACCCATACTGGTGCCAATATGGCGGCAAATGTCACTGCTCTCTTGGTGGTAACTCGCCTTTAAATGACGGTTTCTGCATTGGTTTTAATTTTATTTCCGTGTCTAATGGTTGAATAAAGCACAAGTTTCACATCAACTGAAACAGCAAAATGGTGGTATCTGAAACCTCACAGGAACGCTTATTCGTGTTTCTTTCCCGTTTTGTGTTCGGTACCTTAAACGTCAAACTGGTTCGATTTTGTTTTCTAATCTTTGTTTACTTCGGATTAAGTTTCCTACTAACAGAGCGCAAAGGGTCAAACACATCCGCATAGTGAAACGGTTCGAGTTTTAGCTTAAATTTTTCAGTTTTAAACCGTAGGGTGGCTAAGTCTTGAAAGTTTTTTTTCTTCTAATAATATAACAATCAAGTTATTACAATATCAAGTGGCTCCCTATGACTCGTAGACGTTCTTTGCATTCTCACACAATTTTGTACAAGTCTCTGTATCACAAAGAACCATTATATTTGTTTACCTTGTTTAATTCTGCACTGGCTAATCACACTGACTTATCCAACAAGATTCAGTCATGGCCACCCCTTCACTCCCCCTCGCTGTCGCACTAAATACCATACCTCATTTCTGGTTCAGTGCGTGAAGTTGTGGAATGATTTGCCCGAAGCCATTAAAACTTGCCCTATAGTGTGGAGCTTTCAAAGCTCAATTATTCCGTCACTTGTTTAACCATAACTTGGTCATCATCCCTCTTCCACTCTTTTCCTCCCTGTCTCGTTCTCGACCTCCCCCCCCCCCTTCCCCAACCGGCACTACCCGCATTTTTTTGTTTGCTTTTAGTTTTTGCCACTGTCTGCTGACACTGTAATTTCTGTTTCGGTTAGGTGTAAAAGGGCCCAGTACAGCGTCTAAACCTCGCTCTTTGTGGCGCAATCAATTTTTATCCCCGGATTTTTTGATCAATTGTACTTTCACGTGCTACACTCCAGAAGTCCTAGCAAGTTCCCTGGCAAGATGTTCGGGGAGAGCGTTCCAGTTCGCGAAGACTCTGTTGAAGACGAACTGCTGTCTGGTTTTGATTTATAGAAAACTCTTTATGCAATTTAAACGAGTGTCCTCTATATTGTGGGAGAGGTTCACCTTGATAAGTCACCTGGGTTCCTATTATCGAAACGGTTCAAAGTTTTAAATGTTCCCAGGAGGTCACCTCTGATTCAGCGATCAACAAGGGTGGCGATACCCAGAATCTTCAGCAGGTCAGGATCTTGAGCATTTATAAACGGCAAAGACGTTTTTCATGTTCCGTTAATTTAACTCCGTTTCGTAACACATCACTTGTCTTCGTTAAGCACACTAACAGGCAGAAGGAAATCCGAAGTGATGCGATGCGTTACAGCATACCAACAACGTCAAAATCATTCCAGCCATAAGTCGCTCTAGTAGTCTCTGTCGATCAGTGTTTATGTATTTGGCGCACCATCTGTCTTCACGTCGCTTCAGGTTTTATCCAGTCTGATCCAGAATTCACTCACTGATTTCAGCCCCTGAACTGGTTTCGCTCGTAAATATGGTGGCATTATCAGGGTTCGTACAAAATGTTTGGTTTGAATTTCCTTGGCCACATTTTGCACATTTCCCTGAGCTGTGTCGTCATAATTTAACTACTAACCTTAATATAAATGCCTGCATCAGCATATAATATTTTTAATGCTGATTTAGACCAAATTTTCAAATTTTCCCTGACTTTCGGCTTAGTTGGGATTTTCCTTAATTTTCCCCCGACTTTTTTTCACCTATTTTCTTTTCCCTGACTTTTCTAGGTTTTCCAGGTTCCATACGAACCCTGATTATTGTGTAGTTCCGAATGCCAAATTTTTGGACGCTGAATCTAATAGTGAAAACCGTTTGTCTCTATCTGTTGCCGTTCCAGAGTTGAAAGACGAGACGGGCAGACAAAGACACTGCTACAGTCCGTTCAGCTTTGGCTGTACAGAAGAACAAAAAAACTTGCACACCGAATTTCTGAAATCCTGAGACAAACATTTGAAATTCGTGCTGTAACACATCCGTCACAAAATTTTACTTTAAGGGCCTAGTGACCTGCTTTACAATTTCAACTTTGGTAAATGCATTTACAGAGAAAACATAACTTATCGTCGATTGATACCGGTTGGTTAACTCGTCCTGCCTTGACGACTGCGCATCACTTAAAATGCCAAATGGCATGGACTTATGGTAACCATGGCAACGCAGCTGGGAACCCAAGAAGCTGAAAATCCGTTAGATGAACATTACCAAGCACCAAGTTTTATTACAACGCACTCACCTTATTACCAACTACGACTTGTCATCACCAACTAAAGCAACTAGATTCAGTGACATTCTTATTTTTTTCCCCCATTTTATTATTTTTTTCCAAGTCAGCTATAGCTGCATGGACTTGAAAGCAGCTTGCTTGCTTGCTGCACCGCAACGAATGTTGGCTTTCCTGTTACACAGTTTTATCAGCCAAACCTACGCAAATTTGCCAAACGTTATTTTTTTAAGGAATGTTGCCGAAGAAATATGATAGGGGGACGAGTCCTGTTAAGTCTCAGTTTGCATTTCAGTCGAGATTTCAGCATAAATTTCCCGTCCAAGAGACTTCAAATTTGGTGTGCACCCAGATGGGACCACCACCTCGCCAGCCCTAAACTTTCAGACCTCTACATCATCTAGGGAAAAATCCCGACTTTTGACGCCCAGTGCTCTTCATTGGTTTCAAAGAGTAAAATTCACTGAGCCCTTTCAAGTGCAGAGGCCCTTGTCTTACTTGAATTTCCTGTAACTTGTTCCTTGAAGAATTATTAACTTTTAACAAAAATAATATTAAGAATTTATCGGAACAAGACTCTTCAGACGGGCTGCCCTAAAAAAAAGCAGCATAAAATTTGAAATCACAGCTGTTACCAATATAGGGTTGGGGGAGGAGAATTTGTAACTCTAAAAAGTCCCTATTGAAACGTTATTCATTCTTATTAAACCATGCGCAATGGTTGTTTGCTGCCGTGACGTCACCATGAGTTAGCCAATGACGAACGAGAACAACGGCTGTTTGGCCGTCTGATTGGACTAGTCCACTCACGTGATATGCACCTCACAGCAAAACAGCCATGGCGCATGGTATAGTTCCATCCGAGATTTCAGAAGGCATACGCGTTCCATCTGGTTATTTTTGCTCATTTTTCAGCCCAAACTCTAAAGTAAACTAAATTACAACCTAAGCTAAACTAAATAATAAATAAAATACAAGCTAGTTTCGTTTAGTGTCATTTTAGACTGAAAACTGAGTAGAAATTTCCACATAAAACTCATGGCGCCCTCTATAAATTTAAGACAGAACTAATAGGAATGAATCTAAAATCTTTCAAGTAGGGGGTCTCAGTCACAAATTCTCCTTCCCAACCCTATTTTTATTTATTATTATTTTTTTTGGGGGAGGGGGGGTTACCTCAGCATTGGGTAGCACCGACATACGCGGCGATAGCTACGTATGACTGAAATCCCCCATCCAGCAAAACTAAAACTATTAATATCTTCATTCCTATTTAATATTTTTCGACCAAACTTGGCCAGATAAGGAAGGTATATTTCTACCAAAGCTTATGCTACTCTGTGCAAAAGTCAAAGTAGGGAGCCACACGTAAATTTGAAAAACTGATAAACTTGCTTTTGTTCTTCTCTGCCACTGTTTCATAAAAAAAAACTACTCCACACCTAAAATCTGGAACATGATCTAAAGCCCGAAATTTCGTTCTCCTTCACCCTTTTTCAATTGGTCGAGCCATTCCGGAGTTAAAGATCAATTTAATTGTTTCCCATTGTTTTAAAAATTGTAATTAGGGAACAACGCTAATCAGGCATAGACTGCTGAATAAAGAAACGTTAACCATGCTGGTAAACCAACAAATATTCACCGGCGCTTTCCCAGTTAGTTGTCACCGTGCTTGCCATAAAAATGGTGCACGGAACACACACAAAATCGTCAAGCGTGCCGTCAAAAAAGGGTTATACGATTGAAGTTTCACTTTACTTGTTAAAATATACGCGGATAAACATGTACGATTCTCAATTGAAATAATCAAATGTGCAATTGAGAAAATTGCATCGTTTAAGTGTTGTTGTGCTTTAAAGAATATTTTCAATTCGTAAAGCACAACAGCACTTCAACGGATGCAATTTTCTCAATTCTACATTTCATTATTTAAATTAAAAATCATCAGTTTTTATCCGTGTACATTTTAAGAAGTAAAGTGAAACTCCATTCACATAACCCTTTTTTTTATGGCACACTTGATAATTTTGTTTGCAATAAGCCTTATAACTCTTCACAGCTTCCGTTTCTTCGATAATACGTACAGTGCGGTACTTAGCAGAGGCTTAGTTTCACAATAAAACACTTAATATTTGTAGAGAGTAAAGCATTTCTCATTATAGTGTTTACGATACCAAAATGGAGAAAAACCACGTGCTCGCAGTAGTAATTGAAGGTCAAAACCATTTATCAACATAAGCTTATGTTTTTGAGATGTTTACTGTTTGTTTTCCTCAGTTCAAAATATACCATACGTGCAGCTTGGCTAGTTCAAGGACAGTATATATAGTTTTTAATTTAGCAGTTTCAAGCGTGACCAATACCTGGGCGATTCGTAATAGCAGGGGTGGCAAGTTCTTAACATGCGACAGGTTTTATCCGGTTTTTACAATGTAATGGTTTTAACCGTCATGTAAAAAAAAACCCTTTTTGACACACAGTTTTGGACATTTCAAAAGGAGCTAAAACACACTTAGTTTTAGCCCAAAAAAAATATAAATAAATTAAAACAATAAGAAAATTATAACGAATTAAACCGGTTTACTAGAAATAGATTTGACTAATTTTGTAAAGCCACTATACGCCACAAGTGTGCTTTTGTGTCACTAGTATTTTAGGTCTAGTTAGTTGCAACTTTAAAATTCTTTCACATGCTGTAGAAAGCCATTATTATATTTAAAATTAAGAGCTTTTGACGTTTTTTCATGTTAATTAAACCATGTCAATTAAAAAGTTCATTTATGTCTGCAATCTCCAATGATACCACATTGACCAAATTTGGACAGTTCAATCTTGATCAGTAGCGGATCAGGATGAAATTTTAGGAGAGACGATTTCGCATTAGCTGGGCGTCGAAAGTGTAATTTTCCAATAGTGGTCCCCGTTCACAAATCTTAGGGGGCGGGAGGGGGGTTGGGGAGAGAGAGACAGAAGCAAGCCTTAGCACGCTCTTTTTTTCAGTTTTTTTTTTCTTAGCAGTAAAATAAAGCTTTTGTACCCACCAATTCCTGTTTAAACAGGAATTTTAGACGTACTAAATTCGTTTTATTCTTAGTCAAAAAACTGCGAGCGCCCCCCCCCCCCGATGTTGGCTTCTCCTGCGTACACTCGAAAAGAGATTTCTTATTCGATTACTTTTTACTCGTTCGATTCTTCATGTCGTGGATTTTTTGTCTTCGAGCTATTCTGCCATCTTACAAATAGAAAAAATTTCTGAAACAGTGGGGAAAAGAATTAATATTTTTACAGATTTTTTTTTTACGTTGGTTTCGTCCTTTTATTTTACTTTCGTCCAATTTTTGCATTGCGCATAGTCACCAATGGACGAAAACAAAACGAAAGTGGAGGAAATCAAGTAAAAGGGACGAAACCACAGTAAAAAATCTGTAATTATGATGCTTTTTTTCAAGTGTGCCTCTGTCTGCATAGGGAATTCAATAAATGTACGTAGTCAGTGAATATGAATTTAAATAATACTGTATTATCAGCTCGTGTGTCTGGTTCGGTTTTAGGAGAGCGCCTGATCTTGATTTCATTAATTTTCGACACATTTTGATGGTTTTCGCATGGTTTAGGACAAGTCACGTCAAAAAACTGGTTTTCGACGCCATAAACCAAACCCTGCGTATATGGCGTTTAAAGGGCAATTACATCCATTTTGACATGTATGTTTGACTTTTGGATCACTTACACAATAACTAAACACAAGAATTGCGTTAAGAATAAGTTACGTACGTCCGATATAACAATTTTATTACTGCATCACCAAAACACGACACGGAGGTCGCCATTGTTTTGCTGGAACGCTCAGAAATTAATGCCGACAGGTGTCACTTTTCGATTTCGACTCGCAGCCGATTGAGATAGCTGTATTGACTGTTGAGGAGCTCAAGCGTCTGGCGGCCTTAGCTTGCCGGCAGTGTAGTGGCTAGCTAAGGCCGTCAGACGCTTGAGCTCCTCACTGTCAATACAGCTATCTCAAGCGGCTGCGAGTCGAAATCGAAGAGATCCGTCTTTCGGCATTAATTTCTACGCGTTCCAGCAAAACAATGGCGACCTCCGTGTCGTATTTTGATGATGCAGTAATAAATTGTTATATCGCACGTACGCAACGTATTCTTACCGCAATTCTTGTGTTTAGTTATTGTGTAAGTGATCCAAAAGTCAAACATGCATGTCAAAATGGATGTAATTGCCCTTTAACTTGGAAACCTGGGAACTGTCTCGAGTTCTCCAATAATACCGCAGAATAATCTAAGATACTACAGAACTAACTATATACAAAAAAAAATGGAAGTTCAAAGTATTGCGTAGCTATTCCTTCACAACTGCGACAAAGAAGTAGGGGTGGGACGATAATCGATAATTCGACACTTTCGCCATAAAAAATTTCGTGTATTACCGTATCGCACTTTTCCGATTTACCGAATTATCGCGCAAACCCCGATGCCTATACTGATTTCACACTACTAAATTCGTCTCGCGCCAGCGCGCGCCGGCCGCTTATTTGCGAGCCAACTTGGCCGCTACAGCAAAGGGTGCTGGCGCGCGCCGGGGGATTATCCCCGTGTATTATCTGTCTACCTGCACAAAAGACCTTTCTTCCTCGTGCTGTTCCCCTTCTCACTCCTATTGTTGTGGGATAAGGACTGCACGAGTCACCCCTGCGCCGCTACGAATTTTTAAATGTGAAATCCGAAACGAGCTGCCCAGGGCTGGCTCTCATTCGGGGCGCGCCGTGGAGCGCCTGGGCGCGAGACGAATTTAGTAGTGTGAAATCAGTACTACATTGTCATATCCCGAGAACCGTAATAGCTAGAAACAAGCGGTTTGCGGCGTTGCGTGCAGACTTATAAGGGCTCTCCAACCAAGTGTGCAGTATACTGTTGCTATCCACTTAAGCTGATAGGAGAGTTAGTTTAGTGCAAGCAATATTTAAGCATTAAGTAGCAGCACAACTTCTAAATTGTTGCAACTAAAAGCAAGAGCATTTTCATGTCTACTGGCCAAATGGTGTCTCAACAATTCACATTCGTGAAGGTTTGCACTGTAGGCTTCAGCCAACGTGTTTTTTTTTTTTTTAATTAACAAAATTAAATGGGTTATTCCAATCTCAAAATTTGTTTTATAGAGATTATTAACCATTATCGCGATAATTTTAAAAATTTCATCGGGATAAAAGAAAAAATGTGTATCGTGCCATCCCTACAAAGAAGATTATGGAAAAGAAGAAAAATCGGATACTAGTTATTTTTTTTACAAACATTACAGCAGGCAGTGATTACAGCATTGAGAGCTCCATTTAACCAAAAAAGGAGTTGTTCATTTTTATTTTATTTTACCAAAACAGCAGAGGAAAGAAGAAATTTTCTTTGCCAGAAAACGTCATTTGACACCTGTACACTGAATTTTTTCAACACAAATCCTCCACCGGACTTTTGTCTTGTGTGCTGGGCTCTCGCCCTGTGTTGCAAAAGCATGTTTTTTTATGAGAGGGGGGGGGGGGGGCCCCCCCTTTTTTTTTTTTAATGAAAGGAGCGAATTTTTTTTATGAAGGGGAGGGGGGGGCACCACTACACTGCCGCCTCCGGTCCCCAGTTTTGAAGTTACACCTCTGAAAACGGGACATGACCCTCGATACCCCCGTGCTGTGCGTATTCCCTAATTATAAAGTCATCTTTAGTATTCATTCGCTGGTTCAGGATAGTGCCCCCCCCCCCCCATCCCCTTTATTATTCAGCCAACAAAGGTCTTATCAGTAACACTTGCACTGTTACGACCAGGTGACAAGTCACCTTCCCCAACACGACACGGCAACAGATTTACAAATCTGTCCACCAACCAGCGAAACCACTTTTATCAGCAAGCAAGGCAGCAGCAGGTGAGTGGGTGGGTGGCCCCAACGAAGTGTGTCACATCAATTAATATTAAACAGCACAAACCGCACACTGTATATACATATAAACACACACACACACACAACCAACCACTCCACCTCACCCTCCAACATTGTCGAGACACGGCGGGAGATAAGCGTAACGGTGACGTAACGATTTACGCGAACCAGTCCTCAACGACCTTCTGACACCAGATCTGACCTCATGCAAATGTTGTTATTACCGGCATTAATGCCTACATCAACGAGTTATTACATAACCAGTCGTAATGCACGCACAGGCAGCGTACCTGGCCTGGCGCTTTGACTAGGTGTAGGTTTATTCACACAGGTTAAAGGGACACCTGGCCAGCCTTCTAACATTCCGCGTGCCAAATTACAGCTACGCGCAGATCGTCATCCGCGCAATTACAGCGCCAAGGTAGGCTGGGGTGGTAGCTGCATTTCTCGCATGGCTGCTGTCTCGGTTGGCTTTGGGAATTGTACACGAGACAGAATCAAGTCAACGATTGTGGCGTCACAAACCGGAATGATTCTCGTATTTTAAAATCACAATTTATAATTTTCTAGGCTAGTGTCTTATGATTTTGCTTCGGCGATCTATTGGAATAATTAATTTTAATGTTTATCGCATTAGTCTATTCGATTTTAGATCTCATGGTAATTATTAGACAATTAGTAGATGTACACACAGAGATGAAATGTCATGATTATTGTACGCACGCAATGCATCATATAGTTACGGGTCGTTCTTAAATAATAGTTAACAATATTCAACAGAAAATCTCCTAGACGCCACATTTTAAAACGGTTTTTTAGCAAGGGAAAGACTAACGGTAAGGAAATAGACCTTTGGGGGCCGTTCTTGATGTGGTGGATCGAGAAAAATGGCGCTGGCTGGAATATCCCTTTAATGTCCATGACGTCTACAAGAGCCGGCAAAAAGTCATCGTGAGAAAAACCATCCCACATTTCGAACATTATGTCTATAAAGAAAATGTGTCCAACAGTACACGTGCAGAGAGAGAGTGAAGTGGGAGGGTGTAAACCAGGTTTTCGATTTACTGAATTTGCCAAAATTTACCAATTCTTTGCCCATGAAGCTACACCGTTGTCTCGTACGCAGGAGCAGGCTGCGTCACCTTGCATTCATTTTTACGAGTGCGTCAGAAAGAAAGAAATGTAACTTTATAACATTTCTTAAAATTCAGTACCACGTGTGCATTGTGCAAGGTCGACCACACTGAAATGCTAGACGTTAAAATTTTTAAATCTAAATACTGAATAGGGCATTCAAGTAAGGCTTAAGTTTCTTTGTTTCACTATCATACCTATCTAGGTAAAACAATTCTACTATACGACAAACAATGGTCACAGCTATTTTCAATATTTTGAAAGTTTTTATAAATATTTCTAGGGATAGACCGATATTAATATCGGTATCTCTTGTGTATCGGTATCGGATCTGTATCGGTGTTTATTTACCGATATTTTAGCCGATACGACCAACTTCCGTGCGCGCTGGCTACTCCACCTAGCTTGAGAGAAACCTTTCCTGCATAGCATCACTTGTATCCCATGACGTCATCTGCACAGCAGCTTAGTGAAGTTGGTTTTTTTTTTTTACAGTCGAAGTACACCTGTGGATCTGACACCAATGATAAAAAAAATTAGAAATTTACTTTTCTTGCACACCAGTTTCATATTGATGAAATAGGAGTTTGACTTCCTGACCCATAGACTTTTTTTTTTAATCTGTATCGGTATCTATCGGATCAGCCTGTGGAGAAAACATCGGTATCGGATCGGTATTTTTCTGTATCGGTCGATCCCTAAATATTTCAATGAATTTCAAGAAATGAATTTCAAGAAATTTCGCAACACTACACAGAGTGTTAATTAGCGATTCAAGTAATCAATCTTGCCGGCAATTGAGAATAAATTGCTCCCGGAAAACAGAAAAAAAAACTTTATGTATACAAAACCCTGCAGTACAGAGTCAGAGTATTTTAAGTGGCATTGCAACATTATACAAGTGAACTGCGATTATTCGACAAATGCTGCAACTGCCCATGATAAAAAAATTTGAAAAACAATCTCTCTTATTCATGCCTCATACTAAGCCCAGTTGTAGGTGGAAAATTAATTTCATACCAAAAGATACATCAATAACACTATTGCATTTATCAACGTTAACAGTGGCGGTGCACGACTGCACGCAAATTTAGAACATTTGGTGTAAATTGTTATATTCAAGTAAAAGTCTCCCCTCACAAGACACGTCGCGAAAAGTTCAATCAACTACACACTCATGTCCATATCCGTCTTCAGATGTGTATAAGAGCTACTCTAGCTGAGTGACGAGCCTAGCTTCCGATGTTATACGACAAGAGCTTTTAAGACGTGACGTAATGGCATTTCTTAACGGGAAAACACCAAACGTGAAAAGCAAGCTTCTTTAAAGGGCAATTACATCCATTTTGACAGGCATGCTTTACTTTTGGATCACTTACACAATAACTAAACACAAGAATTGCGGTAAGAATACGTTACGTGCCTCCGATTCAACAATTTAATTACTGCGTCACGAAAACACGACACGGAGATCGCCATTGTTTTGCTGGAACGCGCAGAAATTAATGCCGACAGATGCCACTCTTCGATTTCGACACGCAGCCGAATGAGATAGCTGTATTGACTGTGAGGAGCTCACGCGTCTGATGGCCTTAGCTGGCCATTACACTGCCGGCCAGCTAAGGCCGTCAGACGCTTGAGCTCTCACAGTCAATACAGCTATCTCATTCGGCTGCGTGTCGAAATCGAA
>JAHWFP010208224.1:49934-79071 GCA_023313725.1 Lithobius niger | reverse complement strand
ACTCCTCTCCTACCGAAAGACAAATTTTGCTGGGTCGAAATACAATCTGGAGTAAAACTCATTTTTTCTACTCCTCTCCTACCGAAAGACAAATTCTGCTGGGTCGAAATACAAGCAGGAGTGAAACTCATTTTTTCTACTCCTCTCCTACCGAAAGACAAATTTTGCTGGGTCGAAATACAAGCAGGAGCGAGACTCATTTTTTCTACTCCTCTCCTACCGAAAGACTAATGTTGCTTTGTCGAAATACAAACAGGAGTGAAAACTCATTTTTTCTACTCCTCTCTTACCAAAAGACACATTTTGCTGGGTCGAAATACAAGCAGGAGTGAAACTCATTTTTTCTACTCCTCTCCTACCGAAAGACAAATTTTGCTGGGTCGAAATACAGGCAGGTGTGAAACTCATATTTTCTACTCCTCTCCTACCGAAAGACACATTTTGCTGGGTCGAAATACAAGCAGGAGTGAAAATAATTTTTTCTACTCCTCTCCTACCGAAAGACAAATTTTGCTGGGTCGAAATACAAGCAGGAGTGAAAATCATTTTTTCTACTCCTCTCCTACCGAAAGACAAATTTTGCTGGGTCGAAATACAGGCAGGTGTGAAACTCATATTTTCTACTCCTCTCCTACCGAAAGACACATTTTGCTGGGCCGAAATACAAGCAGGAGTGAAAATCATTTTTTTTTACTCCTCTTCTACCTCTTCCCCCGTCTCTTTTCCCCCATATTAATCTCTTGCCTAGTAATTGGATAGTGCCTGCGACTTTCCGTTGGTTGTCAATATAGAATTGCCTCCATATAGGTTCCGTCCTTGGTCTTGTGTTTGACTCACGTTTTTATGTAGGTCGGCGCATAAAAGACTGAACGAGCACGGCAACGCAGCCTTTTAGAATCGTTTACAGCCCCAATAAGCTGATCAAAACATGCCTGGCTGATATCAGAAACCCAGGACATCAAAACGCTCGCCGTCGTTTATGGTTACGTCCCATAACGGCAGAGAAAAATATGTTTTGGGCGCATCTCACTTTGATTGCTGCACGCACGTCATGGTCCCTCGGCAATTTGTAGAAGATGCCGGTACAAGACACCGCCTATAGGACACGGATAATGCTGTTGATCCGACTATATGCTTCATCAAGAGTAGTATAGTGCTCGATGGAGAGTCCACAGTCCTTGATCATGTGACCGCCTCGGGGATGCCACCGAGGATCCTTAGTTTTTCACATTTTATTCACTTCACGCTCTTGCATTTTTTCACGCTTTTTCGCTTACAAATTTGAGACATTTTCACATATTGCACATCTTTTTCTTCACACTTCTTCTCGAATAAGATTATGTCCAAAGCACGGAAACGCATTCAGGTGCGCGACGAATTCGGGAGTGTGGGCGTACGTTGCATTTTGAGTAACTCCACGAACAAAAGTAAGTAAGTAAGTTTATTCATCCACCACAGGTTACAAAATAAGCACAAAAGCAAACACTCATTCCACAAGAGCTAACGCTCGCGTGTGGTTTGAGAGCAGCAGACAAAGAAAAACAATTGAACAAGCACTTTTGCACACAGAATCAAAGGTTAGGCGCCGAAAGAACAAGAAAACACATCGAAATAAAATAAAAAAAGTGCATCGATAAATATATTTAAACCACGGCTGTGACGTCACGCTGACTCAACGCCACGCTAAATTTCCGTAGGTTAAATCCCGTTAACCGTGAGCGGAAGTGTGCGTCATCGCAAAAAGTGTGGGTTATCAAGTTACCCCACACTTTTACCGATAATCCACACTTTTGTCGATAACTCAACACTTTTGACACTTTCGGATCACGCGATGGGAACGCACACACCACAACCAAAATTATACAGCGTTAAAACCGTAACGCTATGAAAACGTACAAAAGGAATTACTTAACTTGCCGGGATATCCCAAATGAAATCCTTTACCTGCTAACGCTCACATGTCTGGCTGGCCAATTCCAAGTTTATTCCCTCCGTCTAACTCTTCTCTCCCCCCCCTCTCCACAACCTAAAATGGAATGACCTTCATTCCTACCGATTCACCTATTAGGGTATTACTGGAGATTTGAAACAGTTCTCAAACTACAAACGAACAAAAATAATTACTTACCTTGCGAGAATGTCGGCACAATGTCCTTCTATCCCTGCTTCATCACATATCGAAGTTTATTCTTTCCGAACAGAGCGAGCGAGCTAGCTTACAAGCTAAACTTTGCGAAACGACGCGTCGTCTAACTCCCACCCACCTTCCAGAAACTTGAGCGTAGCCTACAGTCTGCCTACCTGCCAAAGGAATCGTCCAACACCCACTCCCCCTCCACAAATTAAAATGGAATGACCTTCCCTGATTTGACATAAGGTATTACCGTATTTCTTGAAGCAATTTTCACAAACACAAAACGTTTTAATTAAATAAGAATTAGCTTGACGTCCCAACCGTGATTTAAATAAGTTATTATTTAAAATCGATAACCGCTCGATTTTAACCAATAACTATTACATATACACAACAAATTTATGAAAAGGGAGACAAAAGCAGAATACAAAGAGGAGTGAAAAATATAAATCGATCTCAAACAAAACACGAGTAAAGCAAAAACAAACAATTTATAGTCAATAAATAGTTAATATAGTCAAATTATAGTCAACAATTGGCATCGTTCAAAACCGATTTTGAATTGTTGAATCATATAATAAGCAAATAGTGGGAATCTGGCTGTTGCAGACATAGGGCCTTAGGGCTTCGGGCAGATGACCAGGAGTGGTTAACGCTCGTTAAACCCTTTAACCCTTTTAACCCTTTAGCAAATAGTCAAACTTATAGTAATAAATTGCAGACCCATCAAAAAAAATAAAAAACATCAAAATTGTAAGAAAGGTGAAAGCACGTTCAGCCCACAATGCTGAACATGCTTTCTAGACAATTTCTGTCGAGGTTAACCAAGCACCCAAACAGATGTTTCTGAAACGTGTGCTGATTATTAATTTTCAGGCAGGTTATTGTGAAATTTGCTGCCAAGGTATAACTTACATTTGTGTAGTCGTTCTTTAGAGACTTTTGGTTGCATAACGTAAAAAAGTGATTCATTCCTAGTGTGATAATTCCTGATAAGCAGAGTGGAAAGGTGAGCTTTGTTTTTTCTAAAGTTTAACAAAGTTCTGAGCACATAAAGGTGGCGAATGGGCAGAATATTGAGCCGTTGATAAATTGGAAAACATTCTAGCAGTGCAAGTCACACCGCCATCTACCACCAACAAACAAATAAACTGGCTCACTGGCTAAATGAACTCCTCAAACTGAATTATTATCTTCATTCCACCGTAGCGGCGCTGAATTTATTTATCGTTTGTTGAGCGATTTCTTTCTTTTTTTTTTTTATCAAAACGTCGAACACTTCAAACTTTTCCTCTAATTTGGTAAATTTTTCACATTTTTTCCACACTTTTACTGGACAACTCAAATTTTCACATTTTTTCTCTTTTTTTTTTTTTTTTTTTACGTTTTTCCTCTCGGTGCCATCCCTGCCGCCTGTTCCGTCTCTCGTTCTGGATCGCGATCCCATGCGGTCAAATATGGAACGACTGGTTTTAACTAGTATCTGGGATAACCCACGTACGCGGAATACGTTTTAACCTAATAAACAGGTGCGAAACCCATATTACTCGTGCCGCGATGGCCCAGAGGCATGCCATAATTTCGCGTAAAGCATCGTTAACCGCCAATTGAAACAGGAGCGAAAGTGGCTTCTTCAAGCCTAGAAGACTGGAGTACATAGAAATCAATTGTCTCGCCTTCTGACTGACTCAACGTTCATACCGGGAAATTGAAGCACATATCTTTATTATAATATCGGAGGCCGGCTAAAAGGAAAGCCTAAAGGAAAACCACTTCTTCCCTCCTTGCGCCCGCATTGAAAATGCACTCTCCCACTCTACCTGCAGCCAAAAAGGAGCCAGGCATGAGTGGTCGATCAATCTGACAAGTCGTCGGGAAAATGTCCCGGGAAAATGTCCCGGGAAATGTGTCCCGGGAAATGTGACCGGCCCCGTGCATAGCACGGGCTTCCTCTAGTTTGATATAAAATAAGACTTTGGCGAGGTTGAATCCACTAGCCTACCCACGTAACGAAACCCACAGCTTCTCTTCCATGCGACCTTATATTATGACAAGTAATGGCCCATGAAGCGATGGTTACAGCATGGACACTCCCAGGACGTGTATGTATTTTATGAATACGGCCCAGGGGCCATAGTCTCGAGATGCACTTTTCAAAAATCGCGTCAAAGTCGTAGCTCGCCCGTTCTATTACATGCGACTTTTGATATAAAGCCGCATGCTATTTGAAAGCGATCAAGTCGAGAATATGGACCCTGGTCTCACGAATTTAATCCTCATATGCAGAGGGATGGTTAGTGAGAGTGGCGTGCACAGGGGGGTAGGCATTGCCCCTGCCTTTTGGGGGAAAATGCCCTTTTTGTACTTTTTGGAAAGAAAAATATGCACTATTTTGGTTTTCCGAACTGATAAGTGCTGGCGCTGCAGCCAGATGAATGCCCTAGTAACCTAAAAAGGACACAAGGAAGCTAGAAAGGGTCAGAAAGGGGCATAAAAGGGGTAAAAAGGGAATGACAAGCTAAAAAGAGGGGCAAAAAAGAGCATGGCGAGCAAAAATAAAAAGAAAAAACATCCGCATGCCCTTATATTACTAAAAGTTGCCCCAGCCCTCTCGGAAATCTGTGCACGCCACTGGTTCTAGAACTACTAAACGAAGAGTGATGAAACTTTTGTGATGTGATTGAGAGGAGATGATATTGGTTGAACGAGAAACGGATGAACATTCCCTTTCAAACTGTTTAAATATGCATCACTCACCATTGGACCTAGTTAGAAACTTGCGGTGAAAAAGGATCCATAACCAATGCAAAAAAGTGGGAGGAAAGTCAGTCCAAGATTGAAGTATATCTCACATGTAACATGGCTGTTGTGCCCATGAGTGGCTTCCTATACCAACACTGGCGTGTACAGGCAAACATTACACGATATTCAGGGGTCGCAAACGGTATGACGTAGTCCCTACGCCTTCAGACTTTTGTTCTACTTTTTACATTGATGGTATATCTTTGTTGCCCGCAAGTTTGTAAAATTAGTCCCATGGTGTGTGAGTCATATTAAAAGAGTTAACAATGAAATGACCTTGATGCATTTAACACTGTCAACATTTTCTACGCCAATCACTAAGAAAAATCTTGGAGATCTTCCCAACGGAAGTTTAATTAAGTTTAATGTCTCATGTGTTATACAGGATGAACCAAAACTCTGGTCACGCGCAAATAACTGCCGTTATAATGGTCGTGTGTTAATTCTGATCACATGTTTGTAATGTAAGTCAGATATGGGGAAGCCAAAGAAGATATTTTCAATGACCTTGAAAACATCATTCAAGGTCATCTGCATTCTATCTTCCAAACGGCGCAAGATTCAGCACAAAAGTGAATTACAGATTTGTACGCGAGCATCAAACATGACAAACTGAGAAAACCGGTTGAAAGTCGGAGCATAATTGCAATTGTTACGAGAAAAGCAAAATAGCAACAAAGTCTTCCTTGAACGTTTTAATTGCCATGCAGTAAAGCTTAGGGGCTGTCCCTACAAGCGAGTGCACGTATGAGATCCGAGTCTTTGCTGCACCAATCAATGCAACTGAACGAGTGCAGTGCAGGATGCAATAAAAGAAAGTCACGTTCAGTATGTGACATTTTCTGATTTTACATTTATTTATTTTTTCCCGATGCTAATGTTCTTTTGAGTGATAGCCAGCCCGGTCACAACAATCGCCAAAACGCATTGTCGTTAAGAATTCCCACTGCGCACACTTCATTGTCAAGGGCGGAAAAAACATTTTTTGGGGGGAGGGGGGATCGGAAAATTACACCCCGCTTTACGCCCCCTGCTATTAGTAAACGTACGAACACTGTATCGTTAAGGTACGCCTATTTGAAGTAAACGGCGATTAAATCGGATTTTTTCAAAGTTTTTGCGCCTCGTTCTTACGGAACTTTCATTCCTGTCCCTCTCAGCTCAGTTCCCCCCCCCCCACCTCACTTATTTAGCCATGTCTTCCAGTCGGTAACATGTACGTTCGAATAATGCTACAATTAGCCTACTACTACTGCAAGGTCAAATTCCGCCCCACCCCAAAAAACAAGTTTATTTACGCATACGAATGAACACAACCTTATTTTCGGCGTATTCTGATCCTGCATTTTTCCGGAAACGTTTTTCCTGGGAAAAAAAGCCGATAAAAGCACTTTGTTTTGAAGGGGGGGGGGGGGGTATCTGTGTAGTCCTAGGTGGCAAAAATATAAATCCATCTCTGCCAGTGAACAACTGACGCTAATTCATCTTGTCAATTACTTCCTGTTTACCATAAACTTATAATTTACCCTTCAATAGAAGTAATCTGTAATGACATATTGATTTCAGAATCTATTAAAAACTGCGGGCATTCGAATGTCCAGGGGTTTTCCTTCTTTTGGATTAAAGTGAAGGCATTCGTAACGACAATACCTTTTTTTCATTGCTGGGCGATATTTGCGACCGGGCTGGAAATCACTCAGAAGGGTGTTAGGCTTCGGCAAAAAAAAAAATCAAAAAGTAATCACAAACCGAACATGACTTCCTGTGTTGTGAATGATAGCTCATTAATTTAGGCCTAAACCGTATCCGTTTTTGTTTACTGCAATCTGAAATACAACTGCACTCACTGCATCAGGAAAGACTGGGATTACATACGTAAGCTCGCTTAGAGGCAGCCCCTAAGCTTCACTGCATGGTAGTTAAAACGTTCAGGGAAGACTTTGTTGCTATTTTGTTTTCCTCATAACTATTGCAATTATGCTCCGATTTTCAATCTGTTTTCGCATTTTGTCATATTTGATGCTCGCGTACAACTTTGTAATTCACTTTTGTGCTGTATCTTGCACCATTTGAAAGATCAAACGCAGATGACCTTGAATACTGTTTTTACAGAATTAACATACGACCATTATAACGACAGTTATTTGCGTGTGACTAGACTTTTGGTTCACCCTGTACATATTTTTCTTTCTTTTTAAGATCCCATGTTTGCCCTATTAAGGAAAACTTGAATTTTGGTCATCCAAAACACACGCATATTAGAAAACAACAAGAATGTTTTTGATGTTCAAGGTAAGGTTTAACTGAAACAAAGTCAAAACAACAAAGGAGCACGAATAGCTTTCCTGTAAGATTTCAGATATACTGCAATGTTGCGGAAGTGGTAAGTGCACCCTTACCAGCTGAGTGAGGGCGAGTGTTACCAAGTTGCTATGGGATGGGAACAGAGGGGTCATGCAGTTTCAGCCACACGGAAGCTGCTGCCCCCATAAACGACATTGTCTCGGTTAGGTTGGAATGTCTATAAGCGCACCAACCTAAATTTTCGTGGGATATTATAAATACAGTCTCCGGCACACGACGGAATATCTCGCAGTCGCCATGTTTTGCAATAACAAAAAGAATGACAAACATCAGAAAGGAGCATTATGAAAAAAGCATTGTGACGCGGAGAAAAAGTGTCAAGAAATATTGATGTGTATTTCGTCTGGAAGGTTTGTCCATTTATGCACGTTATTTTCGCTTTTTTGGCCCACGCCCCTTGCATTCAGCTTGATGATATGTGCCGAGAAAACGCTTTTCAAGTTTGTATCGGAAATCATCTTCTTTTACCCGAAGCAAAGGAGCTAGCAATTGGTCGAAAAGTGATTGAACTCTCGGCGGCACTAGATCTCCTTTGATACACCTCCCTGCTCAATATAATGTTGGGGCCCCAAAATATGTCAGATATTCCACTAAGAGTAGATGTTGGGGGGGGGGGGGGGGAGGCTGGAGGTATCGGCAGAGCATTCCAACAATTCGATTATCCGTGTCACAGACGGGCGAGATGATTTGATTCCTGCTTCGAAATGGAAACGGTAACAATATGTTTTGTATAAATTTGAAAGTACAGTGGAATTCATCCATTCAGAACCATGCATCCTTCAGGCTCCCTTGGAATATAGATTTTCTCCACATTTTTGGCCGAGCAAGCCAAGCAAGCGAGGTCGATTACTCGACCATATTCATATATATATATATAAATATATAAATATATAAATATATAAATAATAATAAATAATAAATAATAAAAACCAAGTTTATTTACCCATATTTATACTCATATTTTTACCCATATTTTTACCCATATTTTTATTTATTAATAAATAATAATAAATAATAAATATATAAATATATATATATTTTACATAAATTTCTTTGAGCCTTAAGTCAGCCGAAGTCAGGTGCTTATCTAATGCGCGTGTGGCTGAACCGGCTCAATTTTGAACATTACCAGACTCTTTTGAGAGAAGAAATATCTGGTAAAGGGAGGAGCCAACCCGGGGATTTGAACCGGGAAACCTCCGATCATCGTTGGGGGCCGAAAGATTGTCCAAAACTAATCAGAATAGTTTCCACAGCCACTGAAGGAGCACGGTAGCCTCTCACGCTACCCTGACAGGGACTTTGCCAAGATCCCCTTTCCTGGGGTTCGACCAGATCTGCAAACTTCCAGCAATCAGGCTGAGCTCTCTCACCGCTCAGCCACGTTGGCCACGATTGGATTTTGTTTTTCTGTGTGCCTGCTTACCTGTTTGGCAAGGAAAATGCAAACGCTACAACGAAGTAGCCTATGCTGAAAAAGAGAAGCCCAAAACGCACAATGTCCAAACAATCCGACACAAGGGAATAAAAAATACAATACACTTAAAATTGCACAAACATACAAACAGACAGACGAATGCAAGAAAAACTGCCTAGGTCAAAACAACAATTCGAACAATTTTTAAAAAGCAGAATTTTTAAAGTTTAAAAAAAGAGGAAAAGGAGAGCGACCATTTTGTGCTGAAGGCACAAGAAGAAGTGGCGGCTATAGAGTTCAGTTTGGGTTTTATTAATTTTTCCCTGGTGGTGAGTGTGTCACACAGTTATTTCTACGGTACCCTGGTGCCGAAATTTGGTAACAGAGAACTCTCTGGGGAATGTTGAGTACCCAATGAAAAAAAATTCAAAAAACACGTCTTATCACTCCGCAGAAAGTTCTCCGTTACCAAATTTCGACACCAGGGGACCACAGAAATAACAGTTTCACACCCTCACCACCAGGCGAAAATTAATAAAACCCAAAACTGCACGCAGTAGTCGCCATTTTTTTCTTTGCTTTAAGAGGTCACTCTCCTCGTTGTTTTTTATAATTTTTTTTTAAATTTTAAGTATAAAAAAATTTATAAAAGAGAACGAGGAGAGAGACTTAAAAATTGTTCAAATTGTTGTTTTGACTTAGGCAGTTTTGCCTGCATTCGGCTGTTTGTTACGTAATTTTATGTGTATTATATATTTTATTCCCTCGATAATGATCAGGAGTCAGCTCGAACCGTTGGGTTGTGTTGGCATTGTCCACTTCGGGCTTCTCTTTTTCAACATATTTACCTGTTTTGGACACGATAACTTTCGCAATTTTGGTGTGATTCGGTTGAAATTTCCTGAAAAGAGAGTTTTGATGCAGGAAAGAAAATAGCCCGACGATAAAATTCCTACTGCATCTCAAATACTTCGGGCGATATTCTGGAGATAGTCACGTGAAACCCAATAGTTTTTCCCAGAACAGATACAAAGCAAAGAAAATCGGTGTTTGGGGTCGTGTCGTAGCTCCTTCACTGCATTAAAAATTTTAATGACAACGATCGGACCGTTTGGCTTACGCAACGTTGGCATTTGTTGTTGTTGGTGTTATAGGGACTCTGTGCTCTCACTCGTACATTGTTAAGCAAACAAATCATGCTCATCAAGCTAAAAGCATGAAATTTGGTACACATGTCATTCTTAGTAGTACAAATTGAACTATCAGATATCTGTCCCCAAGGCCCCCAGTTTCTGCCCACATACCCTCTGTGCTCCCCCCCCCCCCATACACCCTGCCGCCGTGGGACTCACGACCAACAAATTCTTGCAGATGGTGTTGAAAGCTTGAATTGTGGCACACAAGCCATTCTTAGCAGTACACATCAAACCAGCCATCATGGAACCCTCATGAAATATCCCACATGGCTCCCCAGTCTTTGTGTCCCCTCCCTGAGACTTTACCAACAAATTCTTGCAGATGGTGCTAAAAGCAAGAAATTTGATATAGAAGTCATTCTTAGCAGTAGAAATCGATCCAGAATTTGTTAGTCATCAGCATCATGGAGGGGGCACAGGAAGTGCTGGGTGGGGGGGGGGGGGGCGGGAGTAGCGACTTGGGGGTATTTCATGGGGGTTCCACGGTTGGTTCAGTTTTTACTACTAAGAATTGTCTTGTGTGCCACAATGCATTCTTTTAGTATGAGCAGCAAAAGTTTGTTGGTCTTCGGAGTCATGAAAGGGACGCTGAGGATCCTTGGCTAGTATTTCATGGTGGTTCGATTTGTACTGCTAAGAGGCTTTATTGTGCACAATTGTGTACAATAACTTAATGATTTAATTGTGTACAAATCCCATTCTTTTACCTGGATGTGCAAGAATTTGTTCGGTTTACACTGCTAAGAATGACTTGTACTCCTAATTTTATTCTTTTAGCACGATCTGCAAGAATTTGTTGGTCATCACCTCACAGAGGTGAGTATATGTGAGGGCACCTGGGGGATGCTGCTGCTGAGAGGCCTAAGAGGTACACAAGGGACTCCCAAGCTAGTTCGATTTGCACTGCTTTTAGGTCGATGTGCATGAATAGCCCAAATTATGGCCCAGAACTGAACTACACCTGGCTACATATAGCTTAAAACGTTAGGTCTGGACCTTTTGAACGCTATTTTAATGTGACTATAATATTCTTGTTGTTGTTATTCTTGCAGTAGGGAAACGTAAAACTTTGAAACCCTATAGTTTACCCCAAAATTGCCACAGACCAACGAAATTTGGTATTTGGGGTTTGTCATAGCATAAAAACATTTGAATGACAACTACTACCGAACCGCTTGGCCTGCAGAATTCGGGCAGTTATTTTCCGAAATGTTATTGTTGTCATTGTCGTTGTTGTCGTTGTCGTTGTTGTCGTTGTCACTGTCGTTGTTGTGAAACCGGCTGTTTACATAATATCAATACGCCACATGAAGCAACACGTCATGGTGCGCCTTGCAGTTACGTATTCTGTCTGTGCACCCGATCATTAGCCGCGCCCAAACGCGCCTACTGAGCATGCGCCAACAGGACTGCATGAATGACACCTACTGGCCCAATCAGGAGGATCCGGTTCTATGCAGTACAGCAGGTCACGTGACGTAATAGCCTAAGGCGAGGTCTATTGCTCTCCCGCGTATAAATACGAGGAGCTGAGCGCAGATCTGGCAGACAGTCGAGGAGTGGCAACCGATAAGGTCGTCTCTCTGAGCACTGCGCTAGGGCTGACCAGGCTTCTAAACCTGAGTCAGTGCCTAATATGTGAACTCTGAGTAAAGAACCCCTAGCTGTACTGTAAGGTGTGAATTGTGCTTGAGCCTTTGCTTGAAATCAATCGTCCACTCCCTGAGTCGTCACAGTTGTTACTATTGTGTTGTTATTGGGACTCTTTGTTCTCACCTGGAGACTGAACCAGTGTTCCGATTTTCAAGTTTTATAACTGAAAACGTAGGTATAAACAAGGTATACGGCCTTTTAAACGTTATTTTAGTTAGATTACAATATTCTTGTTGTTCTTCTTCTTCTTGAGTAAATTTAGTTCTTTTCAGAGATGGAATCAATGAACCGGTATTGATTTTTTTTATCGCACGGTTCAAATTCCTAACTTTCACAATGCTAAATACTATCAGCGATATATCCCATATGACCACTTTTTACAATGCATGATATTCATAAGCAGGGTGATATCACATGACGTGACTGTGAGGTAAACGACATTTTTACACGTCCACCACGATAATAGACATCAGTCCAGTGAATTAAAAAAACAAAACGCTTTTCTCCTACACCTTTTTTTAAAAAGAAAATACCACTCGCAAGACACATAACCCCCCCCACTTAAATGCGATGAGATAAATCCGATGTTGTAGTTCGCCAGGGGTGGTATGACTATTACTTATAGCTTAAAATGCAGGCATTAACAAGGACCTGGGCCTTTTGAACGCTATTTTAATGTGACCACAATATTCTTGTTGTTCTTGTTGTTATTCTTATTTGGACTTTTTCTCTCACCGGCGATTGAACCAGTGAACCGATTTTTTCAATTTTTTTTTATAGCTCAAAACAGGAGTCCCCAAACTTTTCATACTGAGGGCCATACGGCACAGTTACTTATCTTTCACGGGCCGCATTTTTCCTGTCTGGTCCTAGTAGGCTCCAGCGCTGCCCATCCACGGCTTCCTCTGTCCTCATTCCTCCCCACAGGTGTAGTAAAGAGTGACCTGCCCAATACCAAACACTGGTTACGTTGTATTGTAAATTAAGATAACAGTATTTTTCCATTCCCCTCCCCAACATTACTGTTGCACCACTGTTGGAAGGGATTACTGCTCACTTGACAATTTATCGATGTTGAGATTTAAAAGTGGAAACGCCAGTGCGAAGTAGTGCATGCAGATGCTCATCAGCCATTTGTGAACGAAGTCGGAATCTTCCCAGTTTCGAAAAAGTAATCTCCTCTTCACTCGGGGAAAGGAAAATATATACCTTCAGTTTGGAGACCCCTGGCTTAAAACATATAAGTATTAAAAAGGCCCAGACTCTTATAACAGTTATTTTAAGGTGATTACAATGTTCTTGTGGTTATTCCTGTAGGGACAAGAAAAAAATAGCAAATATTGGTATTAACCCTTTCAGTCCCGACTTACGTCTGATGACTTTTTTTTTTAAAGTCAGGTCGGTCACGGGATTCAAGCTGGAATTCAATTGGTTTGGAGACCAGGACGATGACCACTGGGCAGTTGATGTTCACTTTAGGACGCCGGGACTGAAAGGATTAAACAATTCTTAAAGGTGCCTATTCAACGAATGACTGGCTGCGACATCTAGCGCCGTCTACCATTATTTATTTCTATGCAGCACATGATTTCAACAAGCGAAGGAATCAGCAAAGGAATTTCTTTTTGCGCAACAAACAAGCTGCGTGCCTCCTTAATCATTGAGTGTAGAGTTGGTGCGTCCACGTGCACCAGGGAGCAACCAGTCAAGGTTAACGTTACCACTGTCACTTGATGGCGTCCATATGTAGCGGTAAATTTCGTTTCAAAACGGCCAATAGCTGGGAAAAGCGCCCGTGATGGCGTTAGGCTTAACTCTGTTTGTGGCTCCCTGATGCACGTGGACATACCAACTTTACACTCAATAATTAAGGAGGCATGCACGTGGTTTGTTTGTTTCCTAAAAAGTAATTTATTTGTGTGTTCCTTCGCCTGTTGAAAGTAAGGGCTAGACAGAACTAGATAGCGGTAAATAGCTATAGATGGCGCAGCCTGTCATTTGGTGGCAATCTCCCTTTAAGTGTATAAAATGCGGATGTAAGCCGTAAAAAAAGCTTAATACTCTAAAGGAACAGATATAAGAACACATGGAAGCTATCAGATCGCCCTAATGCGTGTAAAAGATGTTCCAGTTGGTTTCTTGGAACGCTGGACATTCTTTTACACGTATTAGTGCGACGCTGAAGGCTTATATGTCATTTTCTTGTATATGTTCCTTTAGAGCATTACGTTTTTTAAGGCTTATATCCGTATTTTACACGCTTGAGCATTTATTAGTACTCAATACCAGTGTGTTTTTATCCGCATAACCAATAGAAAATCAAGACACAATAGCTATCTTCTATATATATAATTACACAAGAGCCGCAACACATCTGCGGCGCAGCAGCCATCAGCAGCCATCTGCAGCGCAGCAGCAAGCAGGACATACGATGCCATCTCCGCTGTCTACCGACGGAACGGCAAATTATAAGAGTAGCAGCTAAGCCCCGCTGAGATAGTAGCTGCGCCCGGAAAGCAACGGCCAGCAGCGCGAACATACGATGCCATCTACCGACCGAACGGCAAATTAAATGAGGGGAAGGGGAGGCGACGGGGAGGGGGGAGTGGCGCGAGATGACGCAGAATGAGCGAGCGAAGCGAGCGACTCCGCTACTCTATAGTTATTTACCGATATCTAGTGTCTGGTTTTATTAACTTTTGGCATAACGTATAGTGATTGAGTGTAATTTTATGCGAGGAACAAGATATTATGTTGCTTAGCATGAAGCCGCATACACATCTATATAATTTGCATGAAGAAGCTTCGGGTTTCGTAGAAAGAAAGAAAAATCAACAAGTTTCAGGCTACCTTTAACGTAATTAATTAGTTACGTTTTGTTACATATCAACTTGCAAAATAAAATTTTTTAAAATTAAAATAAAAAACACATTCTTTGTGCTCTCACCAAAGCGAAAGGAATGTGGTTGAGGCCACGTTTTAATCTACGTGCTCAACAAGGATTAGTCGGCGGGGACGCTTGTTCCGCAGAGAGAAGCATTCATTGCTATAGCATTGATTTATGGCTAATTAGTACGCATGAATGCCCTCTTTCTTCCCTGTTTACCGTAAGTTGTTCTTTTCGTAGCCGAACGAGGGAAAATCAGCATGTGAAAGGCATGAAAAAAAAACATGAGAAAAACATGTTCCAGCATTTGGAAAATAACACTCATGTGGCACTTTGTGTAGAGCCACTGCCACTGTCATACACGTAGCGGTGGCAGTGGTAGAGCACAACTAAAAGACCGGCGTCGATAGCTTCTGTACCGCAATGAGGGGGTGGTGCAAAGGGTTGCTAGGCACCCGAACCCAGGAGGCTGGCGGCCCAAAATTCAAAAGGGTGAAAATTCGCTACAGTTCCGTCAGGATTGGAAACCACTTTGCCATAAAATTGCGTACTTGTTGAGGAAGGGGCCCACAATTTTTTCCTTGCACCCCTCCTTGAAAAAAGCTAGTTAATAATAATATTAATGGTTTGTTGCAAATGCAACAGGTCAGGGAAGGCACAAGTGCCCTAAAACAAGAGTCATAAGGACCTGAGTCGGGCAAGGGATTAATACCATCTAAGAAATTTAGATATTTAGTTGCGGCACTGCATGGCCTCACTTGTTAATGAGGTATTACTGGTAATTTTACCTGTTAGTGGTGAGGTTTGGGAGAGTGGCAGAAGACTTGGGGAGTTAATGGGGGGGGGGGGGAGAGGGACCAAGATTGAAAAGTAGAGGAGCAACGTCGGCGAATGACGGCTGCTTTTCAGTCTACGAATAAAGCTCAGGAAAGTTGGACATCAGAAATCAAGATACTCACGATATGCCAGTTAGGACGAGACTTAACAGTGTTGGGTTATTGCAAGCAGGGAAGACTGCAGGCCCAGACTGGCGAATGAGGGCCCCGGTTGGGAATGATTTCGATCCAGGGGGTGCCAAAAAAGTTTTGTCATTGGCGTCCATGGGGAGGAGGGAAGGAGAGATCTACAAAAAAAGGAGAGGGGAATGTGTAAAACGAACACCCAGCGTCTTGGGAGATGAGGGAGGGCAGAGGGCACGGCTGAGTGGCTGTCTGGCTGACCGGTGATTTACTGCAGTCTGCGACCGCACTGCTGCCACCAGGGACTTAAACCTTTACGTCACTGCTGCCACTGCAGCTTTGTTTTTTTTTAAGTTCTTAATACGGAAGTTTTGTTTTTAGTTAACTCAGTAACTAAAAGAAAAAGTTAAAAGTAGTAAACTCTGTTTCGTAAAGACATAGAGTGGAGAGAGGTGGGGGGAGGGGATGGGGTGGGAGGGCTTACACACCGACGGTGCACCGGGCCTGGAAGAGTGCATCGAACGTGTGTAGAATCATAAAAATAAGTGGGAGTATATGGAAGTGGGCGAAATTCAGGGGAGGCGTCGTAAACTTATGTTTATTAGTGAAGTTAAGAATTAATGTGAAAGTAAGAATACTTAGAAATTCCGGGAAATTATAGCATTAACAACACTAAGAAAATTCGAATCACACTTCAGAAGGTAGCCTCATCATCAGAAAAACTGAAAATTGAAATAAGTCATTAAAATAAATTCTAGTTACCGCCGCCTTTCGCCCACAAATTAGTATTTATTTTGAGAGACCATACACAGTGTGCGAAGCGCGGACTTTAGTTAAAGTAATCGCCGGTAGTGATCCGCTGCGTCACGTAAGCACGAGACGTAGAATTTGAACCACCCATGGCTGCATGTCCTTTTTATGTTCACATTGCGTGCCCGTTGAAAACGATAGGAATGCATTGCATGCAACCTCCCGCTTAGACATCATACTATGCCTGGAGCTGTCGAGGCTTCAGGGAAAGGGGCGGGGTTTGTTGGGGGAGGGGACACGTTGCTGAGTACAACTGGCGCGAGCGGAGGATTCTACAGATGTTAGAAATTGGCCGTTATAATTTTAGATCAATCTAACTCGATATGACTTCGTAACGATACCGACAGATATCGATGCCAATCTGCAATCACACTGATAACCGATAACATTGCTTAAACATCCGACAAATAGGCATGAAGCTGTCTGTGGACAAAACTGAAATGGGCTGTCTACTGCTACCCATGTTTAAACGATTAAGTGAAAAAATTTTAGGGCCGTCGTCAATTCCACTGTTAACATACTGGAGCATGCCCTACTTTCTTTGTGGTTTGGCTGGGTTTCCCTATTCCCTCTACCCACTTTCAACGATCTCACTATTGTACAACAATGCTTGTAACCATGCAACAAGCCTGATGGCGTCATCCCAGGCCTGAATGAGATTTACTTCCCAGTCCTCAACGACTGAGCTCGATAATGTCCACGCGCACAACAAAGAACGAATCGTGCTGACGTTCTTTTGCTCAGAAAGATTGACAATGCGACTTTGCGTGCAACATGTTTGCACAAAAAATTGCACTATTATTGCTCGTTGCCGCGTAAACTCAGTAACGAATAGCCCCTTCAGACAACTTCTCTTAAAGAGGGGGCAATTTGTTGTACAGATTCCGTGGTATGAACGGTGATGGGGCATTTCGGTATCAAGGAACGATCTAGACACACAAGCAGAGAATCATTGTTAGATACATGGGTTATTCGTCGTTGAGTAGTCTATTGCTCGTGCGATGACGGATGCCTTCAGAATATTGGAACAGTGATGCTGTACGATACCAAAATGTAATTACAGGATGGAGAGCCAAATGGGCTCGATTATTGTTAAATAAACATGTATCCAATATGCAATAATTTTTGGTGTGTTGATATCACTCCTTTGAAGGGCCGAACCATCCTTGTTACCAGTTTTGGTTTTTGATATGATATCACTACTTTTTTTTTAATTGTGTATTTGATCTAACTCAACTAGCCTGCAGATGTGTAATAATATGCCAGGTCGAATATAGCTTGAGTGGCGATTTTTCCAATATTTTAATTTCATTTCTCTCCTTTGTAAGGCCGAACCATTCGCAACTAAGTCGCCTCTTTATCAACTTTTGGTTTCGTTTCATATTTTTTTTTGTAATTTTTTTAAAATTTTATTTAGTTTATATCACCCCTATGTGAGACCGAACAATTCTCAACTTGATGGCCTCTTTACTAGTTTTGGCTTTATTTTGACGTTTTGTTTGTGTTCCGTGAATTGGACGAAGAAACAATTTCTTTGGCAACGTTGTTTAGATTTGTGACGAACACTAGCGTGTGTCTAGATAAGCACGTTATCATTGCCTGAACTTTTGCTGTCCAATCAGAGACGATGCCGACAATACTAACAATACTTACAACCCCAGACTGTAAACCAGAAAAGGTACGCAGCTCGTATCGTACTGCAGCCATTCGTCCAATTTCATAACTGGAAGCCTTCCCGATATCTCGGTATTGGTGAATAATCACCCTATGAAAATTAACATGGATATGATCGGACTAGAAGTAGCAAGCTATTAACACATTTGCAACATTGTCAAATTTGGCATTGAAAGCAGCTTTGCTGACCTTCGAACACGAGTTAATTTTGTGCAGTTGATCATTCCTCTCCATTTTACCACAATTTAAGCTTTTGTACCGCATTATGATATCTCTCCAAGTACCTGAAATATGCCTAACTATGCTTAGGATATAAGACACTTCGCTATGGCGTCGCGCTACAATGGTTTACTTCCTCGACAATTGAATAGATACGATGTTTGTTGCCTAACTTAGCGCGATACACTATCGTGTGTCTAGATGCGGCACACTAGCGTGTGTCGAGATAAGGGTTATGCTTCCACTTCATGTTTCCTGCATTGTTAGCATTTCTTTCTTCTTCAGTCTATGCCTTGCGGCTGGCGTTTGCTAATTGGCATTGTTCCCTAATTAGAAAGTTTAAAAGTAATTAAAAGTAATCCTACGAAACAAAAGTAATTAAAGGTGTCCCGCGGGATCAGTTCTTGGCCCTTTACTGTTTCATCCTCTGCTTGAATGACATCAATTGTGACAATAACACGGTCAGTTATGAAAATTTGCCGATGGTCTAAAGTTGTACTCGACCATTATTATTGACTCTGATTGTAAACTGCTCCAGCGTAAAATAAATAATGTGCAATCCTGGGCAGAAAAATGGCAACTACCACTCTCAAATGAGAAATATTTGAGGTTCTGAGTGGGAAAAGTATATATCTAACCCTCATGATTACACCTTGGCATGAAAATTCAAAGACCTCAGAATTTGGTTCGAGTCGGACCTTAAATTCTCCACACACTGTAACTCATCGCTATGTTGGCAAATCGTACATCTTCCATTCGACAACGCTATTTCACCTCCGGCATGTTAAACACCAAGCTCTAGGCATATAAAGTAAACGTTCGCCCTCTCCTGGAGTATGCGTGCCAGGCGTGGTCACCAAGCCTATTAAAAGATTTCGACCATATTGAGTCAGTTCAGAGACGTTTCACAAACTCACTACCAGAATTGAAAAGTAAAACCTATACACAACGTTTGGAACGTTTACACCTGGGTTCTCCGAGTTAGAGAGCGAAGCTGTAAAGCCTTGAGTCGCTCCCAATAGCACAGATTACCTAAGTTAGTAATTCATTACGAAAATTTCCTTTGTACGTTTTCTATACGGCCTTTCTATCCTTTTCGTGTAGAGTTCCCCAAACGGGACTACGTACTTTAAGATTGGTCGTACAAGTGACAGGAGAGAAAGACCTGAGACAATAGCTACAGACAATAGCTAAGTAAAAAAAAAAAAACTTGCAAGTTAGCCTTTTTGTGGGTGGCGCATGCACCTATGGGAAGCTTACAGTATAAATTCAATGGTCGACTCTCGATTGCAAAAAAATATTTGAATTTACTACTTCTTCTCACTCCAACAATATTTACAAACATAAAATTTCACAACGAGACATCGATCAAACGAATTTGTTCCACAAGCCGGCAAAGAACGTCTCCGCCGCTTGTAGCATCCTTTTGCGAGTGTCTGTCTTGTGGCGCTTAAACGTTCTAATATTTTTATAGTCTGGTTTCGCGCCACTCAATCGGATACAATTTAGACAAGAATGGAATGTCTGTCTCTCGTAGTAAACTTGTTGCTTTATTTGGCGTTCGATGGCTGGCCAATGTTTCCAAATTTTCTTTGCTTCTCGAATGTGGTAATTACCCTTAATTGCAGGTAATTAGATAATGACTGTGATTAGGTGTTCGAATGGAACGCTGTAGCCAAACCTTACACCTCCAACCCTAGATTGAGAATTGTAGCTAACCAAATCTCGGTAAGCCGCAGGTTCACAAGTGATTTTAATCACCAGGATGACTAAAAGAAGGCTTCAGACCACACTCATTTGGAAAACACCAGCACGTCACCACAGCTTTCCTTCTTGCGCACACACAGCCATCAAGCACTACACTACACATACAACTTGCACCACATTTTACCAGCACCACACAGCACCGCTTCCTTTTTAACAACACGACACAGCACCTCTTCACTGCCTCACCAAACGTTTGCAACACAGCAACAGAGCCAGCACATCACCAAACCGTCCCACTGACAACACCCTGCGTTGCACCCAAAAACACACCTCTTCTTCCTCGATCACACTCTTTAACAAGCAATCCATCCACTTATACTTTCCGCACACCATAAGAAAGCTTACTTTAGACTTTCTTTTCGCTCTTTCACAACTCAAACCGATTTCAACACACCACTGTACCACACAAAAATACCACACCAAACAAACCAACCTCCAGTTGCAGCTCAACAGTTACTCAGTTCACCACCGGAGAACAAACACACAAGCAAGGCATACCCCCCTTCCACACTCGGTACTAAGGCGTTTGCAAACTGGGCTGCCTTTTCCACCAAAATATAAACAATACACAAATACATCATGACACTTCCTCAAATCACTCATGTGATCAGTAGATTGAGAGACAATGCCCAACCTCAAACCTGCCCCTTTAACCTCCAATTTTCCCACCTTGTCAACACCAATATCTGGCTTGCCAGGATCATTGATTCGTTCCCTTCCCCATACAACGTTACATCAACTGAATTGCAAGACTTCCCTTTCCCCCAGAAAATTTCCTTTCTGCCAACCCCTTTTCTTAACCTCCACTTCAAACCAAACAACCGCTGTGCCCACAACGCACCAGCTTCCATTTTCAGCAAGTATTTCAATCCTACAGTCACCACACCAAATCCGCCTCTTGCTTTTTTCGCTACATCTTTAACCTCATTACAAACAGCCTTTTTGCCTGCACTCACAACACTCGTGTCTTTATTTACTCTAGCATGTTGCTTTTCACACATTTCCATTTTATCGACCTTCATAGTTACGACCTTGACGCTAGATTCCAGCGTTTCAGTTTTTACAACATCTTTTTCCTAGCAACAAGTGGATCTAACTTACCCACCTCTTGGTCTTCGAGCATAAATAAAATATCAAGTACATTGCCCTCGATAAATGCATCAATTAACTGCTCGTCACTTTTACTACTTTTGTTACAACTCTGCAAACACCTTGTAATTACCCTTCCCGCCTTTTGGCATTCTTTCACCTTCTGCTGCAACATCACACTCGATACCTTGCTAAAAGGAAAATCGCAACCTTCATTTAGTTTACCTCCATTATCCATTTCCCGCTCCTCTTGCATTAAAGGCACTCTCCCTCCTGCCTGATTACCTGCTTGCGGCTGTCCCTGTGCACTGTTAGCCGAAGCTTGATCCATGTTGCCCGAGACATCGTTCCCAATATTTGCATCCATCCCATTGTTTGCTTTCCCGCCAACATACAAATTAACATTTCCACACAAGTTTTGCACAATAACACCACTACCTCGGTACCCAACAAAATAATCCTTTCCCGAAATATCTCTCACTCCTTGGTACCCAATAAAAATATTGCTTTCCCACAAGCCTATCCTTAAAGTTACTCCCCACTCTACAAGTTTCCTCCCTTTTCCGTCTTATTTCCTGAATCTGTCTTTCAATCTCTTCCGTTTGTAGCCTTATTTTCACAATTTCTGCCTCCTGTGCTAACTTTTCTTTTTCCCAAGCTTCTCTTTTAATTCTTAAATCCTCAGCAAACCTTTCCCTTCTTAATTCCAGCTCCCTCTTAAAAGCTTCATTTTGTTTCCTTAATTCACTTTCCCTCTTTAATTTTTCTCTTGCTAATTCATCCTCCCTTTCCTTTTTTTCTTCTTTTTCCCTTAACTCCCTCTCTTTTTGTTCCTCTTTTTCTTGTAACTCCCCCTCTAACTGGAGTTTTAATGCATCCTCTTGCAATTTTTCCCTCTCTACTTCTGCTTTCCAAGCTAACCTCTCTTGTTCAGAGAGTTCCCTCTCTTTTTCATCATCAACCGTTTGAATTGCTGCCTCTAGATCCACCCGCAAAAGTGCTCCTTCCTCCAACCCTTCATTAAACAATCCAAGAATATCCCTCTTGCGTTCAGACACATGTAAATATAATTCTCCGCACACAGCGTTTAAATCAGCAACCGTCCTCTCATCTAATAACTCCATGTTTAACTACTGTAAACACTACGTATCAAACAGTACATCGAAGCATCAAGACACAAAAAAACGACCAACACGCAACTGTACCGGAATAAACAACCCTTCAATTCAACGTCCTACCACCAGAGTGTGAAAAAAAAAGTCTGCCTTACCCCTGTTGCCGTGTTGCAATGAAAGACCAAGTTGACGCTCTCACATCAGCCTTGACGACGATTCCCTGCCTGCTGCAAAAACCTTCAACCACGATCTGCCTCTTCCTTGTCTCCGGATTCGACCAAATCTTCCACGACACTTGACTTTGTGCTGCTTCCTATCAGATCGCTCGTCCCTGTGCTTGGATGCTTCGGTTCTTTGCCCAACTGCAGTAATCCTCTCCGTCATTCTTCTGTTTAACCTTCAACTTGCGTTTTCTTGCTTCCAGACGAGTGCCACACTCACTTGAGAAATCTTCTTGTTTCTCTTCTCTTGACTCCCTTCCTGAAATTGTTCATAAACTCCTGTCACCAACTTGTCGTTGAACACCATTTTAACTCAATGGTCGGCAAGAAAACCTTCGGTTGAAGAGCACGTAGGTTAGTCACCACCACTGGCCACCATTATAAATTCAATGGTGCCAAAAAAAATTCTTACTTCTAGAGAACTTGGTTCGTAAGCACCGCTGCCGCCATTATAAATTCAATTTCCAGAGGGCTTGGTTCGCCACCACGGCTACTTTCACTATAAATTCAATGGTCGACTCTCGATTGCAAAAAAATAATTGAATTTACTTCTTCTCACTCCAACAATATTTACAAACATAAAATTTCACAACGAGACATCGATCAAACTAATTTGTCCCACAAGCCGGCAAAGAACGTCTCCGCCGCTTGTAGCGTCCTTTTGCGAGTATCTGTCTTGTGGCGCTAAAACGTTCTAATATTTATAGTCTGGTTTCGCGCCACTCAATCGGACACAATTTACACAAGAATGGAATGTCTGTCTCTCGTAGTAAACTTGTTGCTTTATTTGGCGTTCGATGGCTGGCCAATGTTTCCAAATTGTCCTTGCTTCTCGAATGTGGTAATTACCCTTAATTGCAGGTACTTAGATAATGACTGTTATTAGGTGTTCGAATGGAACGCTGCAGCCAAACGTCTACAGTCAATCAGACTACCATGATCAACAAACTATCACAGGCACATTCGTTTATGTTGGCACAAACCATCTGAGTGAGAATGAAAATCAGCAAAATCTGCAAAATCAGCTGATAAAATGCGTGAACGATTACAGCGCCTTAAATAAAAAACAAAACAGAAAAAATAATCTAAATAGGCCTAAACTAAACTAACTTATCATGGTCACTTGTTCCTGTTTTACAATCAAATGTAATACTTCCGGCACTTTATTGGAAATATAATTAATTAGCGACCATTAAAATCTGCCGTCTTAAAATCTGGCCGTCTTAAAATCTTTTCGAACTAAGAATAACCTTTACAAACAGATGAAAAATAATCCAAGCAATGAGAAACTAAAAGAAGAGTTTCAAAAGTATAAGAAATTTCTAGACAAAACAATTACAGAAGCAAAAAAAATAGCTACTTTCAAGACAAATTTAAAGAGGCTGGTATTGATATCAAAAAACAGTGGCAAATTTTGAATGATATTACTGGTGTAAAAAAAAAGCAAAACTGATTGTTACCCTGATGAAATTATTGTTGATGGGAAGACTGGAAGTTTAAAGGACGATCCGAAGAGATATATGCTAATGAGTTTAATAACTTTTTAACCAACATTAGTGCTGAATTGGTAGAGAAGATTTTATCACATTGCAGACCGGAAACAACACGTGCAAAAAACCCTTGTTAATACACTTTTCTAACGCCAGTGACGGAATATGAGGTTGGAAACATCATTGACACCTTGGATGTTCGCAAGTGCCCTGGACCCGATGGCATAACAGTTAAAGTTATCAATGTAACAAAAGACACTTTGACACCAATCTTGGTGCATCTACTAAATGTGTCATTTTCAACTGGAATATCTCCTGACCCTTTAAAAGTGGCAACTATAAAGCCAGTCTTTAAAAAAGGACCTCATAACGATGTTAATAACTACAGACCTTTAGCCCTCTTGACAATTTTCGCTAAAATTTTTGAGAGAGCAATGAAAACCAGATTGGTTAACTTTCTTGAGAAATATAAGGTCATACATTGTAAACAATATGGCTTTCAAAAGCACATTTCTACAGAGGATGCATTAAAAGACGTACTAACTAAAATCCTATTAGCTCTTGATACGGGACATGGTATCATGGGCATTTTTCTCGATTCATGAAAGCGTTCGATACTATATCTCACGAGACTAATTGATAAACTTGAATTCTATGGAGTTCGAGGATTGGAGTTCAAAAGTTAATTAAGTTGTCAGTGATCCTGTACACTTTGGGGTCCCACAAGGACCTATACTTGGACCAATTCTTTTTGTTTTTTACATAAACGATATTTTTGAACTTCAGACACAAAGTGACATTGTTGCGTTCGCAGATGATACTGCATTACTGTGTGAAACCGTGGGAAAGGTAGCAGTGCATACAAAAGCTGTTGAGGACGTTGGTATTGTTGATGACTGGTTCCACGATAACCTACTAACAATGAATACACCGAAATGTAACTTCGTAAGTTTCTCTTTGAAAAATCATGTAACTCTCAATAGTCCTCTGGTGGGACACGTAGATTGCTCTTACACAAATAAAAAGTGTTCATGTCCATCTATATACACCAAGCTGACGAAATAAAATATCTGGGTGTTATAATAGACAGCAAAGTAAATTGGAAAAGCCAAATTAAAACTATTACCACTAAGTTGAGAACTCTTATGTGTAAGCTATATTCCCTAAGGAAATGTGTGTTACTGTAAACTTTGAAAGTGTTTTATTTTGTAATGGTCCAATCGGTTTTGCAATATTCAATCCTTTTCTGGGGTGGAACTTACAGAAACGCTTTAGAGCCTCTTAAAGTTTTGCAAAAAAAGAATTGTTAAACTAAAGGTTTTTTAAAAAAAGGCAAGACCATTCCTTTCCAGTTTTGAAAGAGCTTGGTGTCTTACCTGTAAGATCATGATTGTATGTTTATAGAACTTTGCTTGACTGTCGTAAAAACGACCTACATGTTGTAGATCAGTTGTCTACTATTTACGTTACGAGGAACGAAGTTGCAATGCAAGTTGCCCAACCGAAAGTTAACACTGAAAAACTGCATAAGTCCAGTTATTTTTTGGCTCCGAAATTGTGCAACCTTTTGCCAAAAATCATCAAGTAGGCAAGCAATTTTAGAACTTTTAAGAGGCAAACGTATGATTGGGGACTGTCTTTGGAAGATACGGAATCCTTTTTTAAAATAATGAGCTAATTGTTAATGTTTTGTTATGTTGTTAGCCTAGCATATTGTATTCGTTTTTTATGTCCTTGTTCTCTTATGAACCTATTGTAGTTACTGTTTACTGTCTAAAGGGATGATATCACACAAAAAACCCATAAGGATAAACGCGATCCATCAAGTTTTCGCCATGGAAAGTAGTGATATTAGAGACAAAATGGCCGTCACCAAGTTTTCCGCCCCAATCCTGATTACTCACTTTTAACTGGCAACTCGGTGATGGTCAGTTAAGATTAGTGATTACGGTTCGGACCACAAACTTGGTGGCAGGCATTTCGCTCTGATATCACTACTGCCAATGGCGAAAACTTGACGGATCCCATCCTCCTTATGGAGGTTTTTGTCTGCTTATATAATATCGCAGAATATAACGAGTTTCTTTTAGCCTTTTTCGTCTCAGTGGCACATTTGTAGCACGTTGATAATTATTTTTTTAGCCGAACTTTGTTAATGAAAGGTTCGTCATCTACGTTCTACTTCATAAGAAATTCAAATAGCAACCAAGTCGGTTCGAATTCAACGATTAGTTCAAGGAACTTAAAGGCACATTCCGCCTGCCTTATAACAGCCACGCGCAGATCGCCTCCGCGCATGTTACCATTTCCAAGGTCAACTGAAATATTAGCTGCTTTCTTTGCAGCGAAGAACGCAGCTACTATCTCAGTTGGCTTTGGAAAAAGGCAGCATCAAGTTAAAGATTGTGCGTCACAAACCGGAATGATTTTCGTATTTTAACATCACAATTTATAATTTTTTAGGCTAGCATATTATAATTTTTCTTCGGCGATCTATTGGTATAATTAATTTTAATTTTTACCGCATTAGTCTTTTAGATTTTTGATCTCACAGTAATTAAAATTAAATAAAATTAAAATTAAAATTAGAACAGCGTCTGATTAAATAAAATTAAAATTAGTACATGCGCTCACACAGATGAAATTTCAAGGTTATTGTAGGCGCGCAAAGGATCATATAAGTTCAGGATGCAGTAAATATAGTTCCCCAATAGTCAACAGAAAATCTCGTAGACGCCACATTTTAAAACGGGTGTTCAGCAAGGTAAGGACTAGCGGTACCTTTGGGGCCGAACTTGATATGGAGGATCGAGAAAAATGGCGCCGGGAAGAAAGTACCTTTAAAAATTAAAACCTGCCTTTAGTTAATAATAGCAATGTACTAGAGGGTTTTTAACAAGATTTTTCTTTATTCCACAATAAATAACCCTCGATACTGCGTAAGTCGTTTAAATCAAATAGCAGCATAGCAGGAGATCGGTCATGTAAATCACTACCGATTCACGTCTAAGACACAGTAATCTACACTTCCTCTTTAAAAATTCTGCTCAAAATCACTGCAATTCTGCGAGGGAGAGGATGGATTAGCAGATTTATGTGAGCTCCTCATACAGGTCTCTGTTCGCGCTTCTTCTTCAATGGCCGCCTACAGGAAGTGATTCGCAGTTCAAATAAATCTGTCCCCGCGACGATTACACGGTCATTAAGATAATGCACCCTCTAAGTGAGGGCTGTTGGCTTGCCAGCAGGTTCTAGAGAACAGGCACTCAAGCAGACGCTGTCTAGAAATGTCTGTTGCCGAAATGTTACACTACACACTCTAACGAAGTCATAACATAACGATTCAAATCCTCTCAGTCTTTCATCAGATATTGGACTTGCCTCCGTTCAAGCGCGTCGACCTTACGGATCGGGTTAGCTGATGACGTCGGAATTTGTCTCATAACTACGTCATTTGGTTGAAAAGTCTTAAATGTGTTCGTTTGCTATCGACATCGATACGGTTCTTGGTGACGACGTACAAAAAATAAGTGATAGAATATTCACTTGGTACCTTTATTAAAAAAAAACTACTGTCACGTAATGCCCTCTAGGAGGTTTGACTTACTGTAGGTAATAAAGTTTTAAAGTTAATAAAAACTAAAAAATAAATGGTTAGGGACTGGTCACCATTATGTCAAAGGGGACACGGAGGAAGTAAAAATGTGACATCCAAATTTTCGATCACCCCTCCTCACCCTCCCAAGACCGTGGTAAAACAAGCCCCCCCCCCCCCATCCCAAGGGCCAAAAAATAGTCTAACCCCCCCCCCTCCCCACCCCCACCGTAAAAAGTAAGCTTTTCTTATGCCTTTTCTGGTTAAGTGTACATCATTTCCTGTGTAGTAATCAATGACGTAAGTTGCGTCATTTCTGGGTTAGTGACGTGCTACTTGTCCGTACTGCAACACGTGTTGAAGCGTCACCAACAGAAAAGAAGCTTAGGTAATCTCGCCGATGGGAACTATTGAAAAGCAAAAATGCTCTGTTGGCTAGAAGTGACGGTTCGACCCTACCTATACTCTGCATCTTCAACCTCCACTGTAGTCGTCAACTTTTGAGTCCAAGCCCCCAGGTACGCACGCAGAGAAAGGCATTTTGTTTAAAAATCTACTTAGGTGAGTTGCGGGATTCGATCTCACGTCCTCTCGGCTCATAGTTCAAGTCCTTACCGAGCAGCTAGAACTCAAATCGCGATGGCAAAGGTGACATTGCCATGGTAACAACGCTAAATGGATTAGCTAAATCCGACATCGTTTGAGTAAATACTTGCAGTCTTATAATCCGTGCCAATAATATAAAGAATTCTTCATGACGAAACAATTTTCCCAAACACTTCTGAACTCACGTTATTTGCTGGTTTCGTTGCGAGGCGGCAGACATAAAACCGCCGCCATGTTGGAATTTGAGGTGATTTCTAGCTTCTAGCTGCGAGAATGCAAAAGCGAGTGGTTGCGTAAACGTGCCCTAACGCTCCCAGGATGCCATGCGAGAAGCGAATCACGTTGGGGAGTGAGATGGATTGAAGCGAAAGTGCGTCGCAGATACAGTGGGAGAGATAGACACGGCGAAGAATCAATGTATGCTTCGTTTGGGCGAGAGGAGGGAAGGATGGAACCATAATAATGGGGTAGAAGTACATCGTAGGAAAGGTGCGTCGTAGTAAATCGAGAAAAGAAACGATGTAGCAGGAAGAGAACCGCTGTTAAGGGGAAGGGTGAGGCGATGGTCGTAGCAGGTGTATCGTAATGACTTTATCGTAATTAGTGAAGACAGAAAAAAAAAGGGAAAAAAAAGGAGCCAAGTAACTTCAGAATGTTATTCGTATGTGGGGAGGGGGCATTTTAGCATGCAAACTAATTTCCACAGATAGAACGTGGAGTGGGCAGGGGAAGGAGGAGGGGTGATAGTAAGTCAAGATCCACACACAAAACAGGGCTACGTCAGTTATTTTAGTGATGTTATAAAATAAATTCGCCCCGTCACGGGCTATAACCAGTTTAGGGCCCCCGCGCACACAGCAACCAAGCCGCACGGCCAGGTCGCTGCGGCCAACGAGAATGCTTATGGTATATGTAGCAACGCGCACTTGGCCGTAGCAGCCAGCCTGTCGCCGTGGCCACTGGGATCCCGGGTGGAGTGCTGCAGGCAGCCACAGGGCGACCATACTTGCTCCGGGTTCATTTTTCACCACGTGATCCAGAATTATCAATGAAAAACGGACGTGGCTTCTGCGGCCAAGTGCGCGTTGCTACGTATACCGTAAGCATGCTCGTTGGCCGCAGCGACCTGGCCTCACGGA
>JAHWFP010208224.1:23352-34934 GCA_023313725.1 Lithobius niger | reverse complement strand
TAATTTACTTTTTTGCCGTATCGTATCTCGTTTGGAAGATAGAACGAGGATGACCTTGAAATATTAATTCAAGATCATTCCTTTTTTCTCGTGTAAACGTCCCGCATCACAACCATCATTCCTTTTCTATCATATTATTCTTTAATTAGCCATTCACAGGATATCGGCTCGTAATACATTAGTTGGATCACCATGGTATACATGTATATTTGTCTTTTAATCAGACCGTAGGTCAATGAACGCTGTTCGAAAGCTGTTCTGCATCACCCCAAAATTTTGTAATTAGACACTGTTCATAGACTTTTGTAATGAGACAGAAAGCCCGTAATTAGAGATTGTTCTCATCATCTTGACGATGTGTCTATTGGTACTGATAGCTATGTTAATTTTCGGTAAGTCGTTAGTGGTCTATACTGGATCACCCTATCTTGCCGTTTTGCTTTTTGAGGACAAATAAATATTATTATAATTCAGAGTTCCGCAGTTCAGTGGTCTCCTTGAGGATGAAGGAGACCAAACCTCTGACTTATGTCATGTTTCAGATTTTAGGCATTGTAGGTGTAGTAGTTTTTTTCTGAAATGGTGTCAGAACAAGAAGAACAACAAGAATGAACGGTTGTCAAATTTACATGTGGCTCCCTACTTTTACTCTTGCACAGAATTGCATAATTGTTTGGTATAAATATACCTTCCGTACCTATCTACTATCTGGCCAAGTTATAATAAATGTTGTAACACTAAAACAACCAACAGGTATAGCCAGTGGCGCATCTAGGGTTTTGTTTGGAGGGGGGCAAAAAAAAAAAAGCTGTCACATTTTAACAATGACAGTGATTTTTCACGTTTTTAAGAAGCTTTGCTTAAGAAATTTTCTTAATGGCAGTAAATTCCGTACTCCTCTGTACAGCTTCAATGCAAATAATTTTTCACACTTGATTGGGTTGGGGAGGGAGGAGGTTGGAGGAGAGGAAACGCTGTATCGGAGAACGAGTTTGGGTTGTTGAGAGCATTGTAAAATAAACCAACGTTATCCTTCTTGACGCGAAAAAGAAGGGCCTTCTGTTGTTAGTAGAAAAAAAATCAGAAATGCTTGCAACTGCTCAGTTTTACCAAGAATTTATAGAGTTTGGGCGGAGAATTTGTAACTCTAAAAAGTCCCTATTGCAACGTGTTAGATCCTTTCCAATTAGTTCCATCAGAGTTTTCAGAGGGCACCACGTATTCTATCTGGTGATTTTTGCTCATTTTTCACCCCAAATCTGAAGTAACCTAAATTACAACTAAGCTAAACTAACTAATAATTAAATACAAGCAAGGTAGTTTCGTTTAGGTTAGTTAAATTATACGCTGAATACTGAGTAGAAATTCCCACATAAAACTCATGGCGCCCTCTATAAACTCAGACGGAACTAATAGAATAGGATCTAAGACGTTTCAGTTTGGGGGTCTCAGTCATAAATTCTCCAAACCCTATAAATTCTTGGTTTTACTGTTAATCTCGGGTCATGGGAGGGCATGTGCCCCTTTTTGCCCCCCTCTGGGTGCGCCACTGCAGGTAGCTAGTCAGACGAAGACATAATTATTTTAAAATATGAAGACAAAGAATTCGTCTATATAACTCAACAAGAGGTCAACTTGCAAGTCATAAGAAATGTGCTATAGAACCCTTCTAGTTCTCGCAAGAGTATCTAAGTTCATCTGAAATGTGTAACTCCAATTTATTGTTAAAAGCAGTCACAGAGTTGGCACGTACCACACTATCAGGTAACGAGTTCCATAGACCCACGAATGTAAAGCCAGAAGAATTTTTTAACATCATTATAGTGGACCCGTGAATATTTCATTTCAAATTGGGAACCTCTAAGTGAAAAGTTGGAGGAAAAAAGTTTAATAGCCAGAAGTTTAAGTTTGTAAAGCCAGAAGAATTTTTTAACATCATTATAGTGGACCCGTGAATATTTCATTTCAAATTGGGAACCTCTAAGTGAAAAGTTGGAGGAAAAAAGTTTAATAAAAACGGTTTTCTAATTTAATTTCAGTATTCCTAATAATCCTAGTAAAAATTAAAGTCAAACCTCGACAGTTTACGTCTCCGAGTTAGAGAGGGAAGCTGTAAAGCCTTGAGTCGTTCCCAACAACACAGATTACCTAAGTAAGTAATTCGTTATGACAATTTCCTTTGTACGTTTTCTATGGCCTTAATGTCCTTTTCGTGTAGAGGTTCCCAAACGGGACTACGTACTTTAAGATGGGTCGTACAAGTGACAGGAGAGAAAGACTTGAGGCAATAGCTACAGACAATAGCTATTAAGTAAAAAAAAAAAAAAACTTGCAAGTTAGCCTTTTTGTGGGTGGCGCATGCACCTATGGAAGCTTACAGTATAAATTCAATGGTCGACTCTTGATTGCAAAAAAAAATAATTGAATTTACTTCTTCTCACTCCAACAATATTTACAAACATAAAATTTCACAAAACGAGACATCGAGCAAACGAATTTGTCCCACAAGCCAGCAAAGAACGTCTCCGCCGCTTGTAGCATCCTTTTGCGAGTGTCTATCTTGTGGCGCTTAAACGTTCTAATATTTATAGTCTGGTTGAGCGCCACTCATTCGGATACAATTTACACAAGAATGGAATGTCTGTCTCTCGTAGTAAACTTGTTGCTTTATTTGGCGTTCGATGGCTGGCCAATGTTTCCAAATTCTCCCTGCTTCTCGAATGTGGTAATTACCCTTAATTGCAGGTACTTAGATAATGACTATTATTAGGTGTTCGAATGGAACGCTGCAGCCAAACGTCTACAGTCAATCAGAGTACCTTGATCAACAAACTATCACAGGCACATTCGTTTATGTTGTCATAAGCGATCCGAGTGGGAAATGAAAATCAGCAAACTCATCTGATAAAATCCGTGAACGCCTTAAATAAAAAAATAAAAAAATAAAAACAGAAAAAATACTCTAAATAGGCCTAAACTAAGCTAACTTATCATGGTCACTTGTTCCTGTTTTACAATCAAATGTAATACATCGGGCATTTTATTGGAAATATAATTAATTAGCGACCATTAAAATCTGCCGTCCTAAAATCTGGCCGTCTTAAAATCTGTTCGAACTAAGAATAACCTTTACAAACAGATGAAAAATAATAAGCAATAAGAAACTAAAAGAGGAATTTCAAAAGTATAAAAAAATTTTAGACAAAACAATAATAAGAAGCAAAAAATAGCTACTTTCAAGAAAGACTTAAAGAAGCTGATAATGATATCAAAAAACAGTGGCAAATTTTGAATGATATTATCTGGTGTAAAAAAAAAGCAAAACTGATTGTTACCCTGATGAAATTATTGTTGATGGGAAAATTATAAGTTTGACCAGGAGTGGTTAACGCTCGTTAAACCCTTTGAAACCCTTTGTAAGTTTAAGGACGATCCGAAGCTAATGAGTTTAATAACTTTTTTTTACCAACATTGGTGCTGAATTGGCAGAGAAGATTTTATCACATTGCAGACCGGAAACAACACGTGCAAAAAAAACCCTATTGTTAATACACCTTTTCTAACGCCAGTGACGGAATATGAGGTTGGAAACATCATTGACACCTTGGGTTCGCAAGTGCCCTGGACCCGATGGCATAACAGTTAAAGTTATCAAGATAACAAAAGACACTTTTTCGCCAATCTTGGTGCATCTAATAAATGTGTCATTTTCAACTGGAATATCTCCTGACCCTTTAAAAGTGGCAACTATAAAGCCAGTCTTTAAAAAAGGACCTCATAACGATGTTAATATCTACAGACCTCTAGCACTCTTGTCAATTTTCGCTAAAATTTTCGAGGAAGCAATGAAAATCAGATTGGCTAACTTCCTTGAGAAACATAAGGTCATACATTGTAAACAATATGGCTTTCAAAAGCACATTTCTACAGAGGATGCATTAAAAGGCGTACTAACTAAAATCCTATTAACTCTTGATACGGGACATGGTATCATGGTCATTTTTCTCGATTTAATGAAAGCGTTCGATGCTATATCTCACGAGAGACTAATTGATAAACTTGAATTCTATGAGTTCGAGGATTGGTTAAAACTGTAAAGACCTACTTACATGAAAGAGTTCAGGTAACTAACGTTAATTAAGTTGTCAGTGATCCTGTACACTTTGGGGTCCCACAAGGCCCTGTACTTGGACCAATTCTTTTTGTTTTGTATATAAACGATATTTTTGAACTTCAGACACAAAGTAACATTGTTGCGTTTGCAGATGATACTGCATTACTGTGTGAAACCGTGGGAAAGGTAGCAGTGCATACAAAAGCTGTTGAGGACGTTGGTATTGTTGATGACTGGTTCCACGATAACCTACTAACAATGAATACACCGAAATGTAACTTCGTAAGTTTCTCTTTGAAAAATCATGTAACTCTCAATAGTCCTCTGGTGAGACACGTAGATTGCTCTTACACAAATAAAAAGTGTTCATGTCCATCTATACACCAAGCTGACGAAATAAAATATCTGGGTGTTACCAGACAGCAAAGTAAATTGGAAAAGCCAAATTAAAACTATTACCACTAAGTTGAGAACTCTTATGTGTAAGCTATATTACCTAAGGAAATGTGTGTCACTGAAAACTTTGAAAGTGTTTTATTTTGCAATGGTCCAATCGGTTTTGCAATATTCAATCCTTTTCTGGGGTGGAAAAACGCTTTAGAGCCTCTTAAAGTTTTGCAAAAAAAAATTGTTAAACTAAAGGTTTTTAAAAAAAGGCAAGACCATTCCTTTCCAGTTTTGAAAGAGCTTGGTGTCTTACCTGTAAGATCATGATTGTATGTTTATAGAACTTTGCTTGACTGTCGTAAAAACGACCTACATGTTGTAGATCAGTTGTCTACTATTTACGTTACGAGGAACGAAGTTGCAATGCAAGTTACCCAACCGAAAGTTAACGCTGAAAAACTGCATAAGCCCAGTTATTTTTTGGCGCCGAAATTGTGCAACCTTTTGCCAAAAATTATCAACAAGGCAAGCAACTTTAGAACTTTTAAGAGGCAAACGTACGATTGGCTACTGTCTTTGGATGATACGGAATCCTTTTTTTAAAATAATGAGCTAATTAACAATGTTTTGTTATGTTGTCAACCTAGTATATTGTATTCGTTTTTTATGTCCCTGTTCTCTTATGGACCTATTTTAGTTACTATTTATTTACTGTCTTTCCATATTGTAGTACAAATGGTGTTTTTCAAAATTGACGTATTTTTAAGTACCTCACACGCGAGCCTGTGCTCTTGTGAGTTACTGTTTCATTTTTAATTGGAATAAATTTACTTACTACTTACTTATTATTAATTACACCAATGTGACAATTTTCTTCAGGCTGTTTAAGAATCGATTTACAATTATATTTTCATAAGGCGCTCACAATCAATACTTGCACTAAGCAAAACCATAGAACCAAAAGGGCTGATATCATACAAAAACCCCATAAGGATAAACGCGATCCATCAAGTTTTCGCCATGGAAAGTAGTGATATTAGAGCTAAAATGGCTGTCACCAAGTTTTCCGCCCCAATTCTGATCACTCAATTTTAACTGGCAACTCGGTGATGGTCAGTTAAGATTGGCGATCACGGTTCGGACCACAAACTTGGTGGCAGGCATTTCTGCTCTGATATCACTACTGCATGCCTATGGCGAAAACTTGACGGATTCCATCATCTTTATGTGGGTTTTTGTCTGCTTATATAATATCGCAGAATATAACGAGTTTCTTTTAGCCTTTTTCGTTTCAGCGGCACATTTGTAGCACTTTGATAATTGTTTTTTTTTTTGGCTAGAACTCTGTTAATGAAAGGTTCGTCATCTACGTTCTACTTCATAAGAAACTCAAATAGCATAACCAAGTCAGTTCGAATTCCACGATTAGTTCAAGAAACTTAAAGGCACATTCTACCTGCTTTATAACATTCCGCCTGCCTTATAACAGCAAGGCTACCTGGATGTAAAGGCTTAACGTAAGAAATTCGACGCGTCGTCCAGTTAGCCACCGATTGTGCCACCAGTCGCGCTACTTACACCCCAAAAATGAACTGCTCTAGCATGCGGACTGAATTGTGAAAGGTACGTGTGACACGCGATACGCGCATTTTAAACTTAAAACACTGCATTGACACCAAATTATTAAAGTTTAACAACAAAGGCTTCATACTACGTATCTCTTTGTTCGCTCGACGACAAGAAAAAGCCTCCGGAGGTTTAATTTCATGAATTTCAAGCAGAAGAACAACCAAGGTACGTGTGTATTGTCCCTGTATGATACGCTACGGCATTTTCAATTCTCATTAAAAATGTGTTAAACGATCCTTTGAGGTAGCAGTAAATCGTCCGAAGACTTCAAGAATAATCACCATTACCGTAAAATAATCTTCGTTTAGCGCTGCAACACCGGTAAATCTAATAATGAGAAGATATCACGTTTTTGTACATCTCGCATACACTAATCAATGCTACGATTGGGGTTTTTCGTTCTTCGTGCTTTCAGTTCAGCGCAACGCTTGGACGACGCGTCTAGCATGCTACGTGAAACCGAGCGTTAAGTCTTTTAAATATAGGTAGTCTTGATAACAGCCACGTGCAGATCACTTCCGCGCATGTTACCATCGCCAAGGTCAACTGAAATATTTGCTGCATTCTTCGCAGCGAAGAACGCAGCTACTATCTCAGTTGGCTTTGGGAACAGTATAAGAAACAGCATCAAGTTAAAAATTGTGTCGTCACAAACCGGAATGATATTCGTATTTTTAACATCACAATTTATAATTTTTTAGGCTAGCATATTATAATTTTTCTTCGGCGATCTATTGGTATAATTAATTTTAATTTTTACCGCATCAGTCTTTTAGATTTTTGATCTCATAGTAATTATTAACAAACGATTAAAATTAGTACATGCGCTCACACAGATGAAATTTCAGGGTTATTGTAGGCGCGCAAAGGATCGTATAAGTGCAGGATACAGTAAATATAGTTCCCCAGTATTCAACAGAAAATCTCGTAGACGCCACATTTTAAAACGGATGTTCAGCCAGGGAAAGACTAGCGGTAAGTAAATAGACCTTTGGGGCCGTACTTGATGTGGTGGATAGAGAAAAATGGCGCTGGGAGGAAAGTACCTTTAAAAATTGAAAACCTGCCTGTAGTTAATAAGAGCAATATACTAGAGAGTTTTTAACAAGATTTTTCTTTATTCCACAATAACCCTCGATACTGCGTAAGTCGTTTAAATCAAATAGCAGCCTAGAAGGAGATCGGTCAAGTAAATCACTACCGATTCACGTCTAAGACACAGTAATCTACACTTCCTCTTTAAAAATTCTGCTCAAAATCACTGCAACTCTGCGAGGGAGAGGATGGATTAGCAGATTTATGTGAGCTCCTCATACAGTTCTCTGTTCGCGCTTCTTCTTCAATGGCCGCCTACAGGAAGTGATTCGCAGTTCAAATAAATCTGTCCCCGCGACGATTACACGGTCATTAAGATAATGCACCCTCTAAGTGAGGGCTGTTGGCTTGCCAGCCGGTTCTAGAGAACAGGCACTCAGGCAGACGCTGTCTTGAAATGTCTGTTGCCGAAATGTTACACTATACACTCTAACGAAGTCATAACATAACGATTCAAATCCTCTCAGTCTTTCATCAGATATTGGACTTGCCTCCGTTCAAGCGCGTCGACCTTACGGATCGGGTTAGCTGATGACGTCGGAATTTGTCTCATAACTACGTCATTTAGTTGAAAAGTCTTAAATGTGTTTGTTTGCTATCTACATCGACACGGTGCTCAGTGATGACGTACAAAAAATAAGTGATAGAATATTCACTTGCAACCTTTATTCACTTGGTACCTTTCTTTAAAAAACTACTGTCAAATGTAATGCCCTCTAGGAGGTTTGACTTAGGTAATAACGTTAAAGTTAGTAAAAACTAAAAAATAAATGGTTAGGAACTGAACTGGTCACTATTATGTCAAAGGGGACACGGATGAACTAAAAATGTGACATCCAAATTTTCGATGACCCCCGTCACCCTCCCAAGACCGTGATAAAACAAGCCCCCTCCCCCTACCCAAGGTCCAAAACTGTCCAACCCCCCCCCCCCCCCCCCATCCCCACCTCCACCGTAAAAAGTAAGCTTTTCTTATGCCTTTTCTGGTTAAGTGTACATCATTTCCTGTGGAGTAATCAATGACGTAAGTTGCGTCATTTCTGGGTTAGTGACGTGCTACTTGTCCGTACTGTAACACGTGTTGAAGCGTCATCAACAGAGAAGAAGCTTGGGTAATCTCGCCGATGGGAACTATTGAAAAGCAAAAATGCTCTGTTAGAAGTGACGGTTCGACCCTACCTATACTCTGCATCTTCAACCTCCACTGTAGTCGTCAACTTTTGAGTCCAAGCCCCCAGGTACCCACGCAGAGAAAGGCATTTTGTTTAAAAATCTACTTAGGTGAGTTGCGGGATTCGATCTCACGTCCTCTCGGCTCATAGTTCAAGTCCTTACCGATACTGTTGTGGTTTGCTCGCTGCTCTCGGGTTCTCAATGAGTGTCGCTCAAAGCTCAGATTTCGCATTTGGGCTAAACCTTTTTTTTTTATAATTCTCATGCTGATGGTAAAGAGTTAATTACGCCTCTGAACCCCAAACGGGCTTCGTTAATCAATACGTCCAATGTGCGCATGTTTTAAATGTGACTGTGCTGAGAAACGCGACTGACTGACTGGCTGGCTGTGCGGATGCTTAAAATGTCATCACATAATGTTTCTTGTCTATTGTTAATTTAAATTATTAATTTAATGTTAAACCTATTTAATTTTTAATTTATTATTTCACGAGTGGAACTTTCACCGGCTCCCTTGTATACATCATAAGAAGAGACCAAGGCGACTGGCTTCCTTTCTTGCTGGTTGCGTAAGGGCGCGTTTATGCAGCGACTCGCCTTTGCATTCTCGCAGCTAGAACTCAATCGCGATGGCAAAGGTGACATTGCCATGTAACAACGCTAAATGGATTAGCTAAATCCGACATCGTTTGAGTAAATACTTGCAGTCTTATAATCCGTGCCAATAATATAAAGAATTCCTCATGACGAAACAGTTTTCCCAAACACTTCTGAACTCACGTTATTTGCTGTTTTCGTTGCGAGGCGGCAGACATAAAACCGCCGCCATGTTGAAATTTGAGGTGACTTCTAGCTTCTAGCTGCGAGAATGCAAAAGCGAGTGGTTGCGTAAACGTGCCCTGACGCTCCCAAGATGCCATGCGAGAAGCGAATCACGTTGGGGAGTGAGATGGATGGAAGCGAAAGTGCGTCGCAGATACAGTGGGAGAGATAGAGACGGCGAAGAATCTATGTATGCTTCGTTTGGGCGAGAGGAGGGAAGGATGGAACCATAATAATGGGGTAGAAGTACATCGTAGCAAAGGTGCGTCGTAGTAAATCGAGAAAAGAAACGATGTAGCAGGAAGAGGACCGATGTTAAGGGAAGGGTGAGGCGATGGTCGCAGCAGGTGTATCGTAATGACTTTATTGTAATTAGTGAACACTGAAAAAAAAGGAGCCAAGTAATTTCAGAATGTTATTCGTATGTGGGGAGGGGGCATGTTAGCATGCAAACTAATTTCCACAGATAGAAAGTGGAGTGGGCAGGGGAAGGAGGAGGGGGTGATAGTAAGTCAAGATCCACACACAAAACAGGGCCACGTCAGTTATTTTAGTGATGTTATAAAATAAATTCGCCCCGCCACGGGCTATAACCAGTTTAGGGCCCCCGCGCACACAGCAACCAAGCCGCGCGGCCAGGTCGCTGCGGCCAACGAGAATGCTTACGGTATATGTAGCAACGCGCACTTGGCCATAGCGGCCAGCCTGTCACCGTAGCCACTGGGATCCCGGGCGGAGTGCTACAGGCAGCCACAGGGCGACCGTACTTGCTCCGGGTTCATTTTTCACCACGTGATCGAGAATTATCAATGAAACACTGACGTGGCCGCTGCGGCCAAGTGCGCGTTGCTATGTATACCGTAAGCATGCTCGTTGGCCGCAGCGACCTGGCCTCACGGATTGGCTACTGTGTGCGCGGGGGCCCGAATGCTAACCTATTTTCGTAGATTTCAGTGACGACCTATGTGACCCGAAAATGAAAAGCTGAAGCTCAAATCAAACTCGATAAAGCAATCTAACGACTAAATAAAACGATTGAACCAGTGCGCTTCAGAAGCCTGCACGAACCATGATAGACAAAAAAAAACTTAAATAAATAAGATGCAAAATTTGGTGCAAAAGCCGGCAAGTCAACTCTACTGCATCTATACTGCATTAATCCGGTGTTTAAAATAGATTTAATTTAAATAAGAAAATAGGTCTCTGTATTCTGTTCTATTATTTAATTATTTTGACTCGGATGTTTTTCAAGGAATTTTTTTTTGGGGGGTAGGAAGGGTACGTTCGGTTTCGATATTTACATTTGCGTTATTAATGTCCCTGAAGAATGTAATAAGCACGAAGCTTGAGGGCTTCCCAAGCAAACAAATAAAACTGTTCTTCTAAATAATCAAGACTGTCTACAAATTATAAAACCACAAATTACACATCTTGCCACCAAAAACATAAATTGATATTTTTCGTTATGCGTTTAATCAGAGGGTGCACATTAAAATATTCCGATTGACGACGGCGTTAATAATTTTTTTTCGCATAACTCTTTTTCGACAAGTAATAAGCTAGTCATTAATATTTCTTAAAAGAAACATTAATGTGATTTTTAGGTCCATTGCGCCTTGTCAAGAAAAGAAAAAAAAAGAGATTCCTGACGTTAAACCAGAATTGTCAACTAATTTAAATTTAAGAAAGGGCAAAATTGCACTAAGCTCTGTCTTACAAACCTGGTCGGCAAGTAAAGGTGACAATGGCAATTATTACCAGATCTATTTTAGATAGGATGTTCGCATAGTATGGGACGCCAAGTGTAAAGCAGAATATGGTATGTTTTTCAATCATATTTAGGACACGTTTCGCGTATTTCAGAAATATATCTAAATCTATTGCTACCGTTAAAGATTTGTAAATCTGTTAGCTAAGTGTCCAATAATTTCTAAACTAGAGCGTTAAAAGTAAATAGTTATAAAACTGGGGCAACAAACGATCAATTTGTAAATCTTAGTTCCGATTTATTAAATAATTACTTTGGCTTAATTGTCGTACTGGATTTAAACCTTGCTCTTTTTAATTTAAAAATTTATACTTCTGGATTAAACGTTTGTACCTCTGGATTTAACGTTTGTAACTTTGGATTTAACGTTTGTACCACTGGATTCAACGTTTGTACCTCTGGATTCAACGTTTGTACCTCTGGATTCAACGTTTGTAACTTTGGATTTAACGTTTATACCTCTGGATTTAACGTTTGTACCTCTGGATTTAACGTTTGTACCTCTGGATTTGACGTTTGTACCTCTGGATTCAACGTTTGTACCTCTGGATTCAACGTTTGTACCTCTGGATTTAACGTTTGTACCTCTGGATT
>JAHWFP010208224.1:0-23342 GCA_023313725.1 Lithobius niger | reverse complement strand
AACGTTTGTACCTCTGGATTTAACGTTTGTACCTCTGGATTTGACGTTTGTACCTCTGGATTCAACGTTTGTAACTTTGGATTTAACGTTTGTACCTCTGGATTCAACGTTTGTAACTCTGGATTCAACGTTTGTAACTTTTGATTTAACGTTTATACCTCTGGATTTAACGTTTGTACCTCTGGATTTGACGTTTGTACCTTTGGATTTAACGTTTGTACCTCTGGATTTAAAACACGTCCTTTACGATATAATAATAATAATAATACTAATAATAATTTGTTGCTGGAGCAACAGGACTGGCAAGGACCCAGGGGGTCGCTGACTGCCAGCCTAATAGGGGACGGATGTAAAATTATGAAGATAAAAGCAAGATGGGAAGGTGTGACAAAGAGTAATGAATGGAATTATTTAAGTGTAAAAGCAGAAATTAAAAGCATGCGTACAAGTTAAGAAAAAAAAACAAGTTTAAAAACAGCATGGCCAAATGAATTGGAATAGGTAGGATGGGTAGGGTCACGAATGCCTTACCACCAAGGTTAGACCTACCAGAGACACAAAGGTCCCCGATGTCATCGCCAGACGTGTAGGAAAGGCAGGTTAGGCGAGATGGACATTGTCTCACACTATCACTAATTAAGTTTAAATTTTTTTTTAAATATCGACCAAGATAAGGTGATGTAACTTGATATGTAGCCAATTCCTTCACGACAGTGGTGCCTATCCACCTCCCCCCCATCCCAGTCCAGTGAGGAGATCCCCCCCCCCCCCCAAGTTTATAAATGGGACTCCTATATTTCCGACTTGAGCTAGTGGTTGGAGTGTCATTGCCCCCTTCCCACTTTCGGCCATGTTATTTTCACACGCTTTAATTCTATCCCGTTATAACAACCGGGTGCTGCAGCAGCGTGTACTTTTCTTTTTCGTTTTAAATCAATATTCAACCGCGCGTAAACTTATAAACTAAAACATATTTTTTTATTGTATTTTTCTAGATATATACGTATTGGGTTGACTGTTGACGGGTTGTGTTGTGTTGTGTTGACTGGTGGTGTGTTGTTGTTATAATAAATACATCGATGTTTTTCCATTCCCCCCCCCCTAAAATGCCAGTGAGGAGTTACTCCACATTTACCCCTCCTCTGGGCACCACTGCTTCACGACCAACAACTTTGTCCCTATGGGTATAATTATTACGTTAATTATATCGAAACTGGAGTCCGCGCTACGTAGACAACTTACCATGATTTGGTGATTTCTCTGTTTCCGAAGCCATGAAACGCCATTTCTTCGTGGCGCTGTTTCGCAATTCGTTGTTACTCCCTATTATTGACAGTAGTCTACGAAGCGCGGGCTCCCGTGTCGATATAATTATCGCGATAATTATACCCAGAGGGATAAAGTTATAGGTCGTGAAGGAATTGACAATACATCGCAAAGGAAGCGTTTTAAATCCAGAGGAACAAACGTTAAATCAAGAAGTACAAACGTTAAATCCAGAGTTTAACTGGCAGATTTACAAATCTTTAACGGAAGCAATGGATTTTGATATATTTCTGAAATACTGCAAAGCCTGTCCTAAATATGATTGAAAAAACACGTCATTTTCTGCTTTACACTTGGCGTCCCATACTCAAGCCCACACCGTAATCGATCTCGGTCCCAGTTCGAATTGCTAAGATTTTCCTTAGACTTCTTTTTGCTTCTAAAATGTCTAAGATTTAGAATTGGACTGTTTCATTGATGCAAGGATCTACGGCTAATGGCAGCTCTCTCCAGAAAACAAGATCTTTCATTGTCTCACGACGAATTTCCTTTTCACTAGTGGTTTTTTTTTTATGTGTTTGGTTTTGATGTTCATGATGTCGATGGTATTATTGCAGGTTGGGAAGTTGCCTTAGCCAAAATTTCAACGAGCAGGATGCCGAGTTTCACATGATTACAAGCTTGCTTCCTATGGGACTGTCACAAACCTCTAGTCAAGCATTCACTAGCTTCTGATGACGTAAGGTTCAATCAAAGAAATGAAAGCAGCCAAACAGGAATACTTTTTGTTTGGGGGTATTTTGTCCTAACATGTTCTTCAGCGAGAGCGGGATTTTTTCTACAGGCAATTTCTCCGAATACCAGAACATGGGTGGTCCACACGACGCAGAAAAAGCGTTGTGGCGTCCCATGCAAAACGAACTGTCACAACGTGAAGAACTAAAGAGAAGTACGGACGTGTTGGGGAGGTCTTCCTTGTTGCCAAAGAAGCCGATTTTTGCTAAGTCCATGACGTTAAACTCTCTCACCTCATAATACCGCTGCGATAAATGTATGTGTAAGAGCACGTTTTTATGCCCCGACTAGTAACGTAAATTTTCTCGCACTCTAGCTTTTCTCCTCACTAAATTCGCTGGTTACTTCTCTTCTTTGACATAGCATGTGGCCAGGCCAGGGCCACCAAGAGGGGGAGGCAAGTGGGGCTCTTTGCCCCAAGGCACGGTGCCTGAAGGGGCGCGGCAGGCTTGGGGGCCCAAATGGGCCATTGACCTCACCAACACTGAATACCCAGTTTTCAGACCCTGCGGCCAAACCTACCAAAAAAATGGGTAGCACAACAGGGATCTCATTGGTAACCCTATTGGTAGCGCAACCGGGAACTCGAACCAGTATTTATTAGGGGTTAGGAGCAAAAGAATTTTTTAAACACTGAGTAGTGTACCAATTCTGCAAAAATTTGTTTGGTCCCCTTCTGAGGATAACATCCTTTACAAACCTGGCAACTTTTTTACCTTTGGCCGTCCTGACATCATACAGTTCTCGCCAGGAACTGAACTCGTCCAGGACTATCCATTTGAATCCTTGCCGGGTTACCGGTAAAGGCCCGATGACATCTTCCAATCCTTCCTCATGCCAATCCCTCCAACCAACTCTTCAAGTTTTGAGTCATAAACACTCCAAATTGAAAATTGGAATAACGGACAAATTGGATTGCTGCAAGCGCGTTGACGAGTTGTTTTTCGTAAAAAAAATAAAAAAAAGATTATAAATCGTAGTCCCCTAAACCACTACGACTGCTAAACAAATATTGGTTTAGTCCAAACAATTCCGAAATTAAAGAAAAATCTTTTCCTAAATTTTAGGGAAAATTTTAGGAAATTCAAAAAAACTTTACTGAATTTTACGAAGTTACTTAAATTTGTCCTAAATTTTTACAGTGTAATTTCAGTTTTAAATGTAACTAAAATTTTAGACAAAAGAAAAATTTGCTAAGTTTTTATAAAAAATAATTTAGGAAAAATTAAGGAAAATTAGGAAAAATGTTTAGCAAATTTTCGTTTTTGTCGGGTGAGAGGGAAGGGGACCCGGATGGATGAATACGGACCCCAGGCCACATCGTATCCACATCACAACCATAACCGTGGCGCTTACAGAGATCATCTCCTCATGGCTCGCGACACGAAGTAGTATGCGTAATGATAACGTCGATTTATGACAGCAAGAAAACAATTCTTCCTGCAGAACAAAACGGCGGACTGAGTGATTTCTGAATACAAAATTGGATGGTTTGTTTTCGATTCGACAAACCCGAAAGATGCCTCATGACGGATTTTGAATTCTTGAGATGTTGTTTTCTATCGTTTGATCACCACTACAAGCTGTTCTGTGTTCGAGGATGGGCAAATTATGGAAATGTCGAGAAATGACTACAATGTAGAGGTCGACCGAATTTCGATTTCGGTTTTGGTTTCGGCACCGAAACTGTCAAATTTTCAGTTTCGGTTTCGGTTCTGGTTTCGGCCATGAAGTTATAGTTCAGTTTCGGTTTCGACCGAAACTGGTTTGACTTGTTATGGTTTCGGTTTCAGCCGAATCCTATGCTGCAGTTTACCAGTCCCATCTCCCAGCAGTAGCCAGTTTACGTAGACTAACTAGGCTGCAGCCTAGGAACGCACAGGGGCGCACAGGGTGGCTTTAATCTGCCATGCCCATGCTAATCAATAATAAAAACAATTTTTTTTCAATCCAAATTCAATCAAATTATGGCTTCGTTGCATTAGAGGGAATTTATGCTTTTACATCTCTTCACGTTTTCAAGCAAAGCTTATTCAATGAAGCCCTTTTCCAGTGCTCTGGACTCCCTCGTTTACACGATTTAATGGTTATTTAATTAAAACAAGACAATTGACCCCCAAAAAAATGCAAACGAAAGTTTTGAAGTCTTTCCACATTGACAGTTTTTTTTTTAATTCTCAAACATTTTTGGGGGAAGGGGGGAGTGGGGGGGGGGGCTGGTGATAGGGCGCACGTGGATTTGCTCAGCATAGGGCGGGAAATAGGTAAACCGGGCTGTGCCTTCCAATCGAGACTATGTCTACGAAAAACCACACACTCATGATTTTTTAATTTATCTTTGCTTTTGTCTAATTATTAAAACTGATATTATGCAGGTTAGGTTCTGGTTCTGGTTTTGGTAGTGGTTTCGGTTTCGGCCGAAACTGGTGTACCGGTTTCGGTAGAGGTTTCGGTTTCGGCCGAAATTAAATAACTGGTTTCGGCGGTAGTTTCGGTTTCGGCCGAAAGTGAAAAACTTGGTTTCGGTCGACCACTACTACAATGTTGTTGCAATGTTTAAAAATATTGTTGCACTTTGTTTTTTACGCTTGTTGTTATTTATAATACATTTAATTGTTTATGTATTGCCGCATTCTCTCAGTACAAAAACTGTAAACTCATCGTCAATAAATAACGATAGACTAGCGAATAGCTTTCGGCTAGCGAGAATGTTGTTGTAAAAATGCGCCCTAAAGGTACTTAATTTTGTCCTTCGTGGCAGGATGGTTGAGCAGAGCCATTATGCTTCGACGATGCCAAAAGTGGCCTTGGTAACTCAGTAAACACTAACCCCCCATAATGCTTATGGTGTCGTTAAGGGATTTATTAATATACCTTATCAGCAACAACAGTCGCAAATAAAAATTAAAATAAAGACGAGATTAAAATTTCCCTTTCGTTCGCCGAGTTATTTTTAATAAGCAAGAAAGCCTCATGTCTCGGAATTTATATTAGTTAGTCACGGTCGCAAGCAACAGATAAACGTCGATGTTTCTTCCCCGAAGATAATAATATGATCAGGGCCAGTTGTTCGATCTCTGGCGCTGAGTAACTACATACAAATGTAGTTACTCAGTCTCGAATCAGTCAGCATTAAAACCCCACTTTCGACAATGTACAAGATACACTAATCTGAGAAGGAAAGGAAAGACATCTGTCCCTACTGGGACTCGAACCTTACTGCGTACTGCTTGGGTATCTTATATCCTCACAACGCCAGTTTTTATTGCAGATTAACCAACCCCCGGTTGTAGAACGACTGCTATTGCTTAAGACTAAAGCCAGACTTCAACTTTACGTTAAAGTCGGACTTTATAACTTAAGTCGCAAAGGTGGTAAAGACGTTCTCGGACTTACGAGGCCGCCCGAAGCAATGGGGAAGACCATCCACGAATAACTTTACGTTCAAGCTTGCCCTTGAGCATACTTTATAATACCGGTTATAACGTCGCAGTGTGACGTACGACTTTACCGAAATATTTCAACTTTACGTGAAAGTAAGCATGAGTCCATACTTAGCAGTCGTTCTACAATCGAAGGGGGGGGGGGGGGCAAAGCACTTGCTGTTTATTTATGTACAAACAACCCGCCAGATAAATAATTATTCACTCCTTAATTTTCGAATGACAATGGCATTCTCTAACGGTTACAAAGCTTAAAAAACATGAAAAAAATAAAAATAAAAAATTTAATAAATTAAAAATAAACGTATACCACCACACCAGAACCTTTTCAATTCATTTGAAGAAAGAGACAGGAAATCAAAGTTCAAACAGTTTTATAGCCGGTTCTCATTTCTCGGACAATCTCCACAAATTGCGAACGTTGTCACTCCTGCAAATTCAGTTACCCTAACAAAATAACTCCTTTTTTTTTTGTTTTAATAACTGTAAAAAAAAAAAAGGTGCTTCCTCAAAGAAATACAAAAACTGTCTCAAAAAAAATAAGAAAAACTTTTGTAAACGAGCCCATTTCGCCTTAAGGGCCATGTACGCCCTAATTTCTAATTTGCTTAACGTTCGAAAACCATATGAATAAGCTGGTAAAATTCCAAACTGATTTCTTTCTTAGATTCGCGGATTCCTTCGTAGATTTTTCGAATGAGCGCAAAATAAAAATAGGAAGTCTCGCCGGGAAATAAAACGTAAAAAAATAGGGATTCGGGCAAAATGCGATAAAATTTGCATGAGGAATTTATCAAATATCCAGGAATTTCTGGTTTTTTTGTGTTGAAAAATTTTTAGATTCAAGGGTGAACGTTTTGTTGTACCTGATACCTTTTCTGTATAAGTATTGTTTGGGGTTCCATGGGCGCAAACTACACCATTTCGCTCCCTTACATCAAACCCGGACAGTGGCGCACCCATCGGGGGGGGGGGGGGGGGGGCCAAAGAGAGGCAAGTGCCCCCCTCCCCAAAAGACCCAAAGCCGAAAGTAAAATTTGATAAAAGGTAACAAGTAATGCATTTACTGTTGCTTATAAAATTCTGAAAAATGCTTTATAATGAGTTGTTTTACAGGGTTCCGAGGGACCTATAGCACTCTACCTCCCTCCCTTCCGTCTCCCCACCAACCACAATATTTCTGGATGCCATAACGTCCCTGAACGTGATAATTTTGAACACCATGAGTAAGTCTGGTACGTAGTTTGTTCCTCATTACGTTCGCCGGAAACTGACTGTATGGCGTCATGTTTCCTTGCACCAAGATTGCAAAAACATACGGATATCACACTTGTAGACTACACATTTACTGTTGTTACGAGTCTACGAGTGGAATATTTAAGTTTTTTTTGCGCTAGTGGTGGAAGGAAATTTGGGGTCATACAGTTATTTTCCTGCAAATATAATGTGGAACAAAATATAGTAATAGTGTGACTCCAGTACCGTAGCTGGGAATTCTGGGGGCCCCCTGCAAGAAAAAATGTGGGGCACGTATGTTATTGCAGGGTGAATACAGAAAATTCCGACATGGTATCGGTTTTTTTTAGTTTTGCTGGCCATCTATCTCATCAAGACATAATTTTGCGATGACTCGTGTAAAATGAATCTGTTGGCGTTGCAGTCAGCTTGGCCGGCCGGCACAATGAAAGCCAGTTCACCACTTCGTTTTGTGGGGCATTTTGTTTTAATGCTTGCTAACAAAAATAACTGCTAGCAAATGAATGAATACATGTAGGTTTTGAGTGGGGTTTTGAGTGTGTTTTGTTTGGTTCGAGATAACAGCTTGTGCGTCTTAATCGTTTCGAAAATACGATAATTTAAAACTGACATTTTTCTAATCCAAGTTCGGAAATCTGGGCCATCGTTTAAGCGGGGCCTCCCCGCCTTGCGGGGGCTGCGGGGGCTACACCTACGGCCCTGTGTGTGACTCATTTCGTTGCGCGCGAATCGAACAAGAAACCAAGATGGTGGCTGCTGTTAAATCGCCGACAAAGCCAGACGTAAAACTGACGAATTCTTAAAGCGGCTTCTAAATTGTATTTATTCTTGGCCGCGTGTTGCAGTAATCGTGTGTATAATTTCAAGATTCTTCGTTTAGCTCGTCTGTCTCGTAAGCAAACCCGAAACAGAACGCCAGCTACCTCTGCCGCTGGTGGCGTTGGTTACGATTCGGGGTGGCGATGATTACGGATTCCATGTTTCCGTGTTCAGAACAGGCTGAAAAGAAGAATACCGCCCGCCGCCACGTAGCAATACGTGCATACCAAGTTTTGCCAAGATCTGATAAGCGGTTTAAAAGAAATTGCCTGGACAGAAGACAGACAGACAGGCAGGCAGAAAGTTTCAGTGTTAAGTATAATAGAAGTTAAAAAAACAAATTGAAGTTTACCTACTGCGTTCCAGAATACATACGGACTAGAAGAACGGACCACTCCAACGATTTTTGTCGTTTCCCGGAGTACGGAAAACTACACCCGGAGTGGCTCCAACAAGCGGCTAGACAATACTATTACGCGGTTATGAACACTCACGAGCGTTAGGATTTGCACGTAACATTTCGATCTCTCAGGAAGGAAAAAAAAAGTGTGGTCTATTTCAATTCCGTTCAAGACTGACTGACGTTCGTTGCGCCAAACGTTAAGTTATCCTTGGCAGACTTTACAAGCTTAGTGTTGTTTCTCTCTCTCTGTCTCTCTGGCTGCATACATAATGACTGACGTGGATTAGGTTAGCCAAATTGTAAACACAGCCGTCGGTACACCGTGGCTCGTGCAAACAACATGCGGAAATTGTATCCATGTATAACGGGCTAATTAGCATAACTTACTACCTGGTGGAACCGCTTTCAAAGAGAGGTATGTACAGGTTTGTTTTTTATCCGAACTATATTTACAGTTTTGTCTGCTTTTCGGTTTCCTCAGTTTGTTCCCAATATTATATTCTTCCCTATAAAATGACCCATTTTTCTGTAACTTCAGTGCTTTAAAAAAATTTATTTCTTGTGAGTTATATGTCATCTGAAGTTGTTTTTAAATTAATTTCTTTGAGCCTTAAGTCAGCCGAAGCAACTTAATGCTCGTGTGGCTGAACCGGCTCAATTTTGAATATTACCAGACTTTTGGAGAAGAAGAAATATCTGGTAAAGGGAGGTGCCAACCCGTGGATTAGATCCGGGAAACCTCCGATCATAGTAGGGGCCGAAAGATAGATTGTCCAGAATTAGCCAGAATAGTTTCCACAGTCGCTGAAGGAGCATCGTAGCCTCCCATGCTACCCTGGCCGGCAGTCCTGGCGGGGACTTTGCCAAGATCCCCTTTACAGGGGTTCGACTAGATCCGCAAACCTCCAGCGACCAGGTTGAGCTCTTCCACCGCTCAGCCAGGATGGCCACTTCCTGTGTAGCTGAAACGGCTCAGTTTTAAACATCAGTACAAGTTATTGAAGAAAAATTAAGTGTAATAAAGGGAGAAACAAACCCAGGGATTCGATCCCCGGAACCCACAATCCTCGCTAAGGACCAACCAATTCAAAACAGATCCCGTAGACGCTCAAGGAGCTTGACGGTTTCTCACACTACCTTGTTCATTATAGCCAGGCAGGGACTTTGCCAGGATCCCCTTTCCAATCATCAAGCAGATCAGCTTCCATAAACAACTCAGCTGAGCCCTGCCACCACTCAGCCACGATGACCAATAGCGACAAATAAAGAAATGCAATGGTTCTAATGTTGAATAGAATGCACTTGAAAGCTAATTAAGATTACTGCCGATAATCCTCATTTGCATCCTTCCGACAGGTGACCGACAACACGAATAGTATCACATTAACATATCTTGAACAAAATTACGTGTTTTGTCATACTTTTGTTTCAATCCTTGAACGAGCGAGCAAGATATTTACTCCAAATAGGCATATACGCTTGAAATTATTCTTACATGCACCGATATAAGAATGATGGAAGAACGCAGTAAGAATAATGGATTCTTACATAGACTTATTCGAACATTCATGGATGCCGGCGACAGTTATGTTATATTTTACCGACTCCTACGTCGAGTACTGTTGTTTGGCATCGAGTAATGTTGTTTGGCATTTACCTCAGATCCCTCTGTCTTAGGGTTGATATTATTTTATTCCTGTAAGAACCACTAAGTTACCAAATAGTGTCCGGCTTGCAAAGTAGTGATATAATTTTGTCAAGAAAGGCTGCCGCCAAGTTTCTAGTCCCCCTACTACAATCACTCAATCGTAACTAACACCCAACCACAGTGTATTAATAGTATTAATGAGTGATCACTGTTGGTGGTGTCCATTTTCCGGCTTAGGAATGATATTACATGGAATGATATAAGTCGGACACTGTTTGGAAACTCGGCGGTTCTTATTACCATCGTTGGCTTTGGATATGTATCACGGCATTCGTACGAGTTGAATTGTAACTGGCTCTTTGAAAAGTACCACAATAAAAACTGAGGTACACTGAACAGATACAGACACAAGGTGTACAAACTGAGTACTAAGTCAAATGTGTTGTACAAGGCAAAAATGGATGAGAGGTAAAAAAAAATCCCAAGTTCACAAGCAACTTGCCATCAAAACACAGTAAAACCAAAATAAAAATAAAAATTTTTCCCCCTAAATAGTTTATGGGCCATCTACATAAAAACGTTTCTGGAAGAGCCAGTTTGTCAACTTTTTTTTTAACAAACTCGGTCGGTAGTTTCAGTTCTATTCGTTTACTAAGCCAGATATTCACCTTATATTGTAATAAACGTTGTATATAACATTGCAACAATAGTTTTCAGAGATGTGCACTCATATACTAAGGTCCCCATGCAACCAATCTAACTGCCACCTCCCCCCCCCCCCCCCCCCCCCGGGGGGACCCGGGGGGTGAACTGTTTGGTAAAGCCCCCCCCCCACGCAACCCTACGTCTAGTTGCAGCCCCTATTTCATAGCAAATAAAAAGGCACTTCCCAAGCTACACTTTCTCTCAGACGGGTCTTTCTTCCCATAAAAAACTCTTTCCCATACTACTCTTTCTCGCTGAGGATTGTTTCTCTCCACAAAATGCACTTCCCAGTATTACTCTTTCTCTCAGACAGATCTTTCTTTCCATAAGGCACTTTCCTAGACTGCTCTGCCTCTCACAGGGATCTCAGGGATCGTTCTCTCAAAAAAGGAACTTCCGTGTATTATACTCTTTCTCTCTCTGGACTCTTTTTCTCTTTAGGTTCTTTCGCTCCACCATAAAAGGCACTTCCACATGCTACTCTTTCTCTCATTCGGTTTTTTCGCTCCATAAAAGGCACTTCCACATACTACTCTTTCTCTCATTAGGTTCTTTCGCTCCATAAAAGGCACTTCCACATACTACTCTTTCTCTCATTCGGTTCTTTCGCTCCATAAAAAGCACTTCCACATACTACTCTTTCTCTCGTTAGGTTCTATCGCTCCATAAAAGGTACTTCCACATACTACTCTTTCTCTCAGAGGGTTCTTTCGCTCCGCAGAAGGCACTTCCACATACTACTCTTTCTCTCCATAAAAGGTACTTCCACATACTACTCTTACTACTCTTTCTCTCAGAGGGTTCTTTCACTCCGCAGAATGCACTTCCACATACTACTCTTTCTCTCGTTAGGTTCTTTCGCTCCATAAAAGGTACTTCCACATACTACTCTTTCTCTCAGAGGGTTCTTTCGCTCCGCAGAAGGCACTTCCACATACTACTCTTTCTCTCATTCGGTTCTTTCGCTCCATAAAAGGTACTTCCACATACTACTCTTTCTCTCATTGGCTTCTTTCGCTCCATAAAATGCACTTCCACATATTACTCTTTTTTACATGGTTTTCTCCTATTTCGAGGATTCCCAAAGCATTTCAAAATAATTTTAATTATATCGAAGTACATCGAAATGTATAACCATTTTGTGTAATCATATTACGATTACGCAAAATGTTTGTCACTTAAAATAAAGTTGAAAAAATTTCCAAAATATTTTAGGTAAAAAAAAAATATTTTACCTAGATGAAAAAACGTTCAATGATAATTACTACATATAAGGTGCTTTTACTACATAAACGTTCAAAAACTGCAATTTACATATTTGTAAAAAATGTCCATCATTCTAGGTTTTAGAAAGAAACCACACCAACAAAGACGTGCCAATTTTGTTTTCCTACAACTCGTTCCCATTGTACGTACACGCACGACTTAGATGGGCAAACAAACTAGCTTGTTTCTTAATTTTAATTAAATAATTAAATTTACATATCGTAAATTTTAATAGCCTTTGTCCTACTCGGTTACGAAAACAATAAATTTGCTCTAAAACGAAGGTAAATATCCGGCATGCCTCAAGACAAGAAGCGAAAGTCAATAAAGTCCACAAAAGCAAAACACCGCAGCGTCGTTGTATGTAAACGAATTTTCAGCACAAACGGTGTTGACTCATTAATATTACATTAGCCCGCTCAGTCGTGGGAACATAGCTTAAGGCGTGGTGAATCCAAAGAATTTTATTTTTGTTTGTCGTTTTTAAGCCGAATGCCGGTAAAGGTGTACGCAATACGCATCAATGGTTAACTCGCTACGATTATTTAAATTTGCGTGGGTCCCGATTACCGAACAGTTTGAACTCACAAAGTCAAAATGCTTTGAGCAAAGCGTCGTAACATCGGTAATTGCGGAAATTTTTTCCTGACGTAAATAATTGTTACCAAGGGTTACAGAATGTTAGATCACGCATCTACTACAGTACCGGCCGGATCTTGAATGAAAAATAGCATACGTGACTGGGTTGGACAATATGGCCGCTGATGCGATTGATTTGTATTGTTGCCACTTTTTGTCAGCCGAGGGCGACACTTTCAGTAGAAAAATGCTGCCCAGTGTTGCCAGATCCACAGATAAGTCTGTATATCTATAGATTTTTACCAATTTTCCAGACAAAAAGATTTTTTACTTATATTCATTAAAATCTGCATATTTTTTTGAATTTCTCGTCCTCCATTTTAACTTCCAGGTGGTCCCGCACATGTGCAAGAGTGATGGAGGTATAGTGATAGGTATGACCCATCTGGTCGTTGGAAATGGAAGGTTAAGAAAAGTTAATTTCAGTATTAATTTAAATTTTTTTGCATGGAAATGCTTTAGTGCAAGATTGTTGTACAGGTCTCCCCACAACACAATTATCTGCTGATCCCACGTAGTGTCATGCGTATAAAGATCAGTGATTAAAATGTTTTGTTTTTTTTTAAATAATAACTATCCGTCGCAAAAGAAGTTAAATCATATAATGACGGCGAAATTCTCATTTTTATATGTCTACAGAATTTTTGTGTAATTTGCAGACATTTTGGCGAAAATTCTACAGACATTTTTTTCCTCCATCTGGCTACACTGAATTGCTGCCTTCCTTGAAACACTTTCTAGATCGCTATTTACTGAAGAGCAATGTGCAGTCGAGAAATTTAATAGCTTTGCGGCAAAAATTATGGAAATTAATTTATTTGTACATGAAGCTATATTCCAGATGATTGCTGGGATTAAGTTAGTGGGATTAATAAGCGCTTTGTCAGTTGCCCCTGTTTGGCAGTAGATGGCAGGACTCGCCACACAAAAAATGTACCGATGCGATTTGCTCGACTAATTCTCGAACAGACCTCAAAGAAATGAAATGGACCACTTGTGGCGGCCATTTTGCCTACTCCTCTAATATTGCTATAGGTCGGGACGGATAGTTTACTGGCCATGCTTATATAGATAGTACAAAAACGCTATCTTAGCTTATGGCAGGATCAGCACTGAACAAGGTGAAATTGTTTACTGCATGAGGGATTTAAAAAAAATGCTGATTTTCATCTGACGATGGCTCAGTCAGTAAACACATTGGTTTGTAATTATTTGACAAGATTATGGTGCTGGTTCGATTCCAGGCACCAAGTAAATTTTTATTTTGAAAACACTGGCTAATGATTTAAAATACAGAGAGTTACGTGACACGATTACACGCTAAGGTTATTTCCTTCTTCTTCGTGTAGTCTACCTTGTGTTACTGACCAGGTTTTAAGCTAATCAAACATTAATTAGTCGCGCAGCATACCATACAAATACACGACGTAGTTACAGTATGCTATCATCAAAGCACTGTCCTCACACCGCTGTCATGGTAACAACTCTCGACCCCTTCTCGAATATCCAAAGTCAGGTCTGGTCCCCACACCTAATTAAGGGCATTAAACTGGTTGAATCTGTTCAAATATCGTTCACAAAATATCTCCGAGGTTGCTATTATCTATATTATAGGCAGCCCCTAGAACATCTTGGCCTTGAATATTTGGAACTTGGGCAGACCTACGTCTTACCATTGACCCGAAGCTTTTCTATAATATTCGATGAAATGAATATACTCGGGGTCATTGACTTACACTCACTACAGCTGTAATGAAGAGGGACTGAACAAAATACTTTTTTTTTCAAACTGACTGATACAGCCGTTGAACTCCCTTCCATCTGGGCTAGTGGCTTCAGCCAGTCTCCATCAATTTAAAGGAGGCTTAAAAAAGGTAAACCTTTCTGTATTTTTTTAATGTTTCTTTTGACACTAATCAATTAGTTATAATGTTGTAATTGTATTCCTCGTTTTGTTCTCTGCGCTTAACAATTTCACTACGTTTTTTCAGTTATACGTTTATATAATGTGAGTGTTATTTTTTAAATTTATAATAATAATAATCAGTTTGTTGCTGAAGCAACAGGTCTGGCAAGGATCGCGAGAATCACTGACTGCCAGTCTAAAAAGGGGCAGCATTTAAGATGCGTATAAAAATAAATTTGATAAATAGGGAATGCGAAGGTGGCAATGTAAAAACTAATAAAAGATAAAACAATTTTAAAGCTTGCATATATGCAAAAAAAATAGTTAAAACAATTATAAATTTTTTTTTTTAATGCATGGCCAATGGAAAGGTGGGATCGAATTAGGAAAGAAAGGTTGGTTAGAATTTCAACCACCTTATCACCAAGGTTAGACCTGCCAGGGACACAAAGGTCCCCGTGGTATCGCCAGTCGAATGGAAAAATAGGAGAAGGGTGGATGGCCAATTGTCACAATAAAACAAAACAATGAATATAATAAGTAAAAAAATATATAAAGAGTTTAAAAGTCTTTACATAAGTTGATCGTCACATTAAAAATAAAGTAATTAATAATAATAAAAATAACGCATTTACCACAATAGTTGATAGTTGACGTAAGGGTTGTGAGACACTGACACCGTACCAGTGTAAAAAAGGAAGGAGAGACCATGATGCTCGCTTAATAAAGGCAGACAGATCTTCTGTACATAATTCTTTCCGGAAGCGGTGCTCCGAATCCATATACATACGAAGGACATTCCAAACGAGGACTACCCGCACCGCAAAAAAGAATCTTCGGCAGTCTAGATCCCCTCGTCTCAAGTTTCCAAGGTTGACCCCTGGTATTTTAATACTAGAGGAAGCCCGTACTCCGGACAGGTGTAATAAACGTGCGTATGCGTATATGCATGCTTCATCAAAGTAGAGTCTTTAATCACTATTTTGGATCTACTGACTAACAAACATGATTTTGGTTCACTTCGCTCACTCAATCAACACGTCTCCCTTGCCACCATAAAACCTTCTTCCTCCTTGCCTTCTTGCCTGCAGTGACAGCGTGGTGACGGCGAATTTTTATTACGGGGACTGAGTACAACTTCTTATTTCCAGTCTTATGAAAAATTGGAAATAAGCCATCAGCGAAAATTATACAGCGAAAATTATTAGATTGTGTATAATTTTTGCTGACGGGTTTTTTCAAATTTTTCGTAATATTATTTACAGCGATTTTTGTCTATTTATATTCCCAGTTTTTGGCATCGAGCAGCCCGTCACTCATGTTTATGTCCATGCTTCATCAATATGAAGTTTCTATATGCCAATTTTGCGCATACTGGCTGACAAACGCTGATTTTCGTTCGATTTGCTCACTCACTCAGCGCATCTCCCTTACCACTGTAAACCCTTTTACCCCTCTTGCCTTCAGTGACAACGTGTTGACACTGAATTTGTATAACAGGCACTGTGAACGACTGCTTAATTCCAGTTTGGCATTCTTCTTCCCCCTGCCTTCTCGTGTTTATCGTGATAATTACTTCCCTTAATTCATACAATTTATGAACGCAGATAGGTTGTCGCGAAATCCCAGGCTGTTACGTATCCAGGACGATCCCAGGACAGCACTGTCCAATTAACACATTACTTGCAGCATGAATTTATTTAAGGTTTGGCAATAATGGCTTGGGGGTCCAGTCCCACAGACGACCACCGCCACCAACCAAGAGTTGTTGTTTGGCACACCAAAAAAAAAAATCTGATTTTGATGGAGAAAGTTACTGACCTTCGTTATAAGAACCTCTCCACACCCAGTGACGGCGCTACTGGTGGGCCAGGGTAGGCCATGACCTCCCCCCCCCCAAATATTTCACCCCCCCCCCCGCCCTTCCTTCGGCCGCCCCCCTTGACCCCACCACCCAGAAAATGAAATAATAATAAAAAACTTGCAGGGTAAACTTAAACAAATGAATGAACTGAGCTTTTATTTTTCTGCTTCGTTTTATTTTATTTATTTTTTCCCAAATATTATGTTTAATTTATTTTGTGTGTTTATACGGCAGCATTGAAAAAAAAGACCTTGGCCTTTGGTCGGCCCCCAAACAATTCAGTCCTGACGCCGTCGCTGTCCACACCCCTTGGTCCCAGCCTTTACCAAAAAAAATAAATAAATAAATAAATACCGGTTTTTATCGCGGATACGAACACTTGATGGCGGGGTAGCGGTCGCACGTAGAACTGGCACCCTTGTTTGAAGAAAAAAGAAAATATGAAAACGTAAACTCAATATTTCTACAACCTGAGAGCAATTAAATTGTTTATTGCACATACGAAGATGATACGGGATTCATACTCGCAACAATGTAAAACAATGAAACTGGTCATGCGGGCCCCCGTAACTCCGGAATGGCACGATCAAGCGAAATTCTGTCTTAAGGTGTAAAACTGCACCACGGTAGCTGTCCATAGACACCATCCGCACTAACACACACCAAATATTAACGGAGGAGATGCGGTCACAAAATTCACAAAAGTTCGGCGCGGTAGGCTTTTAATATATAGACTAAACACATCGCTCGCTTCACTCACTCGCTCCATTGGCGTCGTCTCGCTTCGCTCAAAGGGGTTCCTTATTGCTGCACCCCTCTGAATAAGACTTAAGACTTATTTTGTCACTATTCGTCTGTAAATGTCATCCCGTACTTGTAATGCCTGTATTATATGCATGTGTTTGTTGGAGCAAAGCTGCGTGTTTATTGATTGTTACTGAGGACAACTAGTTCTTAACTCACTTGCTCCTTGTTGGGGGTTTGTTGCCGCCTAACCATTGTCAATAGACGTTCCCGAGGCCTTAGGGCTTCGTCGGGTAGATGACCGGGTGCGGTTAACGTTCGCTAAAACCCTTTGACCCCGAACAGCACGGAAAAAAAATGTGGTCAACAATCGTTGACTTCACGTATTGTTGTGTGATTGGTGCTGATTGTTGTAAACGGTCATTTTTCGTTAATTTGGGGCAATTAGGACCTACATTTGAATTTAAGAATACGCCTAAGAGAAATTCGGAGAATTTCCTTTCTTCCAAACCCTTTCTCCAATTTTTTCGGCCACTATTTCAAGAGGAGTAGAAGGGCACACACACACACATATATAAACAAATAAATAAACACACTGAACGATTTTAATTATGTTATATGTATTTTTGTAGTACATACACTTGCATGTAATCGTAATTTAGGACAGGTGTAAATGGAACGCAGCTTTTCCTTACTGGTTGACTCTTGTCACGTTGATGGCAATAAGCTTTATCTTATCAATTCTTGACACGGCCTGCGAGTTTCCATAAGACGAAGCCAATGCTATTGGACTGGATTTCTTAAGCCTATAACGCCCGATTTTTGTTGTTGGAGAAAACAACGTTCTTTTAAGCCTAAGAAATCTGCTCTCAAAGCACTGTCTTGACTAGAAGTGCCGTTGTTTTCCCTTACATTTTAATCTAGTACACCTTGTAGCTATGCCGGCCAAATCGTATCTCGTAGCCAAAATGACGTCACTTCACGCTGCTCTATAGTATAGTCTGTATTCCTGCGAAGGACGACAAGCCCATGTAGTTTGATTGTGTTAAAGGTACATTCCTCCCTGTTGGCTTTCCTGTATGGCTCAATTTTTGCAACATTAGTTTAGACGTGTGTAAATGTTGCAAATTTCCAATTTTTTCCTCTCGCATGAAATGGAATTGCTACATACACTCTAAACCTTGTAAATGTCACAAAAGCTCGAAATTAGTGAGAAGGTATAGCCATGGTACATGAATCCTTCCGGTATGTCATGCGACCCTTTGAGAATGGCGTTTGCAACATTTACACAGGTCAGAGGTAAAGTCGTAAATTCATCTCGCCCGAAAGAAGAAAAAAAAACACAAGAAAACTACTATTGGCAATATGTCGCAAAACTGAGTTATACAGGAAAGCAAACGGGGACTCGTGTGCCTTTAACCTTGTGATATCTTGTTTATTCGTAAACCAACTTCACGCAGTAAGCGACGTCTTGTGGAGAAAGAAAGACGTCCATATTTTCGGACTTACCGATCTCCCGGAATCCAGGTTGGCTTCCTGTATGGCTCAGTTTGCAACACAACTTCAGACATGTGTAAATGTTGCAAAAGCATTCCTTTTCCCATTTTCCCCGTTGTGAGAAACGGTTCTGCTACATTCACTCTATAACCTACGTAAATGTTGCAAGAGCTATTTGGCGCAGGATGCTCGAATATAGTGCCAAGGGATGCGTCCTTTTAACTATACGCAGAATGCTACTGTTCATCAGTTGGATGGAACGATTGAATGAATGGGCACAACGTTATGAATTAGCCTCTTACTCTTTCACAATTACAACATCCTGAGGGGAAGCGTGTTTATTTTTAGATCAAAGGCGCGTTCCTCTCTTCCGCACCCTCGCCCCAACACTTAACAGTGATTTAGGAACGGCTTCCTGAACTGCCACTGAACTTTTAGTGGTAGAGAGGGAGGACTCTCTACCACTAACTTTCTCTAAGAGTTACATTCACAATAAATAGAAAGCGCAACGTTTTTCGGAAAAATCGTGATCGGCAAGATGGAGTTGGTGGTGACCCTGAACGACACAAAGCAGGAACGCAACGCACGTATGCCAGAATCAGGAAAAGGCGGGGTTTTATCCAGACGCACACGAGAAATAAGGAGACATATTTTCGCCAGAGATTGTTTCACCAGAGGAAACCAGTCGTTACGAATATAGGCTTCGAGCTGCAGAGCCTTTATCCCCCTTCCCATGTCTCAGTTTGATATTTTCCAGTTTTTAATTCAAACCACTGTTCCCATCTGTGTTCTCACAGCCATGAAGGTACACGAATAAACACGGATTAGAGTTCACTCGAACGCAACGAACTATAATTTGAACTCCACTACCAGGGAACAAGGACTGTTTTTGATCAATGGTTATGTCAAAAAGAAAGTCCGTTTCGTGTGAGTGGCTATATGTGTATTTTGAGTGCATTTGTAATTTGTAAAACAAGCAGACTCCTAGTTAAGGCAGTTTTTTGCCTGTGTTTGAAGGTCGTTTGAGGCGGTTTTTATTTCTAGTTCGTTTGAGTAATTACTTGTTCATTTTGTGTATGCGTTTTTATCTTTCAATTTTTCAGCGTTTTGCTGTTTATGGCGTCTATTTTGTTCGTGTTTGTGGGTTTACGTTTTGCGAATTGGAGTTCAAATTATAGTTCGTTGTGTTCGAGCGAACTTTAATTCGTGTTTATTCGTGTACCTTCATGGCTGTGAGTATGGGGAACGAGCTCTAATGTTTTTTTTTTAAACGGCGAAGCCGATTTTTGTTCAGTTAATTTGTTGGTTTTTTTCACTTCCTTTTTATTGTAATTGTTACGGTCTGGTGTATCATGTGTCCACTGTCCACCGATTTTTGTTTTCGAAAAATCGGAACATTAGAAATTCATATTTATGTTCAGGTTCCACTCAAAGTTTGTCCCATGGTTATTTGATTGCAACTAACTAGCGTGTGTCTAGATTTAGCATGTGTCATCTCGATGAGTAGTTGATTGTGGATTGTTGCAGTATCATGGCAAACAATAGCGGAAACAATTCAACTGACTTTTCGAAGACCGCATTGAAGAAGTAAATAAATTACTCAGTCATGTCGGCCGCCCAATTTTGAGGCCATAGGCCATAGGACATAGGCCTCAAAATTTAACACTTCGCACCTTACGGTTTAAAACTTGAAGATTTAAGGACAAATCTAGACCATTAAATTTTGGTTCTCCACAACGAGCTAGCTAACTCAAACAACGACAATGTTTAACGTCATTTATTGGGGCCTCGGCCCATGGCCATGCGCCACTCTACAAACTAACAGAGCCAACTATAACAAAATTAACCACAGAACAAACTACAGAACCAACCTACTAGACCACTTGCAAAACCACGAACCACACTACAACAAGAAGCCTAATGCACACGACGATGTTACTTCCCCGGCACCCAATCATTGTTGCATCTATTTATTATTTTATTTTATTTCTCTTACCGGAGACTACGAGCCCACACGCTACACTCTCCATTCTAAAACTTAACCTATACTTAACCTATACTTAACCTATACAAGAAATTCCGAACAACAGAGTACACCCCTTGAACAACGATATAACAGAGTTCATACTGCTTACTAATTCTGCCCTCCAAAGGCAGAGGGACGTATCTGCAAAATTATTAGTTTTCAGTAGGGCCAAAAAGCTGAAAACATTCTTTTAGCAGGTTAAAAATGAAGCCAGATGATTGAAATGTTGTGAATAGAAAAAGGTGCGCCTAATGCATTTCAGACAACCTTCAGAGTGTCTAAAAATTGTAAATTATTAATTTTAAAGCAGATACGTCCTTTTGCTTTCGAATAATCTTTTACCGATAGACGTAACTGTGAGATACGTTTTTCTGACAAAGTACGAAACCGTGTCATATGACGTAACTGCACGCAAGCATCTAACAAAAAGTAGCGTTTTTATAATAACAAAAGTTTTTATTATGGTGTGGAATAATTTAGTGCAAGAATAACATTATTTTCTTTCAGTTCTTATGAGTATTACAGAAAACTACAGGATAATTTTAAAACTTCAAAGGACTTCAAAACAAATTGAAAGGATATGTCTTTACTCATAAAGACACAGTTCTTTGAAATTGTTGATTTTTCAGCCGTACTATTTGCTCTGGCATAAGCGGGAGAAGTAACTTTATGTAATCGTATTTCTTTTCCTTTGCAACGCGACGCGTAGAATGTCTTCAGATAGGATTCTTGGTACAAAGTTGTTTATGAGGCACCCTTTTACTTATTTGAACTTTTCGTGAACGTTTCTTGAAAAACAAAGGCAGCTTCCCATGACGTGCTTCAATTGTAACCATGTTTCGCAAATGGCAGAAAAACCATTCTCTCAATTTCTGAATTCATTAGGATTCATTATCATTCCATTCACTGGCACTCACAACGTACACTGATAGCCCTTTCAAAATGAGTCAACTTTTTTTCTTCCTCCCCTTCATTTCCGTTTCAATAATATGGTGACTTCAGTATCTGCTTCAATCATATAACCGTTGTCCATCTCTTCATAGACTGCCGTAGTTATAGTCTGAATCATCAGAGTTCTCAACTAATTCATACAGACTGCAGGGACTTGAGATGGTTCCAGATGGATCTGCTGGAATGTCAGGCACTTTTTGATAGTTAGTGTGTCCTGGCTCAGATTCGTTATCATTTAAGTCTTCATTTAACGAGGTTCATAGGTTTCAAGGTTCCCCAATCCTAAACCAAACGTTCTACATTTTCTTTCGTCGTTAATGTTCAGTTAGTTTTGCTAGTGGTATTTGATCACTTCAAATTCTGAATATAGTTCGCCAAAGAATGGAAGACTTCTTTACAATCGTTCCTGTCCAGTCTTTGATTTTGCCTGGCAATTTGACTCTATCCTCGTATGAAGAATACGTACAAAGTTGCTTTAATAGCACGAAATGTTGGGTACCTTCTGACGGATCGTCCAATATTACGAAGACTTCGGTATTCCCTTTATATTTTCGTGAAAAAAAAACATTTTATTTATTTTTTTTAAACAAAAGGCATCTTAAAAAGCCGACTCTAGAAGTTTTTATGCCGTTCAAACAAATAAATTAGAACATCACCATGGACTGACTATTCTGGAATAAGTCATGTACCGCAGCTACCAAATTGACAAGGTGTGGACGATATGCAATTATAGATGCAAACAGAAGAAAATGTTTGATTAAGTAGTTTACTCAAGGTTTACGCAGAATTAGATTTCAAATGTCCTAATGACGGCCGGGCTTGAATCATATTTTTTGTTTCTTCCCACCCAACAGTAAAAAAGAGTATGGTTTGGGCAGGACGAAACCCTTTCTAATTTTTTTGTTACTGCGCAAACGACGTGTGGTGATAAGTTGCCACACCGTTACGTAAATTTCCATTTAATTATTGAAACCAACAGTTTAATACAGTACTAAGTCTTTTTACTTCATTGAATAAATTAACATTCAAGTATAAATGTGTTTTAGATGTTTTTCCATCGCATTGTACCTCACAGACATCCCTGAAGTTACAGCTGTCATTAATATTGATTATTGGCCATTTTTTAAGGAGGCTGCTGTTCGTGTTTTTTTTATTTATTTTTTTTTTTTTACGGTTTTGTGGCCTGGCCTTTTCTTCTTTCGCTTTGTATTATTCTGTTATGGAAAGTTACTTTAAACAAAAGAATTCCACGTCAGAAGTTACATCACGTATACGCACGTCTTTGAGATTCATGGTTTGAGATTCTTGTTTCTAGTCAACGCTTCTATTTCCCCTCCAGCCAGGTGGAGTGGTCAACAAAATAAGGAAGCGACATTTAGGATCCTTCCGTTAAGTGTAATATTGACGAGATAAATAAATTCCATCAAGGCTGCAATCCACAGCATCGAGTAAGTGAATAAATAAAATATTCCTCAAACGCACAAAAGCATATCTTGCATCACGGTACGATTTAAGTTTCATTCTCAAAATGTATAAACCTTCAGTCAGCACATTGTTGATTATATTACCAATATGCTCATTCATGTGCTTACATTCTTGACTATTGTTGTTGACGTCATAATGAAGGACCAATCTTTCCAGCGGTTGTACCATCCATAAACTGTTCCCGCGCTTTCAGTTTGTTAATGGTTTCCAAGGCAACAATACAGCGAAACGACGTAACATCTGGCAAAAAGACGTATATAACGATAGATACGTCTTTTTTACCAGTCTTGTCTCTGTAAAGCTAAAGTCGTATGTACAAACGTTTTTTAACCTTGGGTGGAAAGCAGTCCAAAAGACGTATGTACTTACGTCCTATTTTAATTTAAATTTTGACCCCATTAACTTCCCATACAACTTCCGGCAAAGAAATCCTGGTATGGTGCACCATCAAGGAGCTTATTGGTGGAATTTTTGCAGTTACGTCCTTTTGGTAGTTACGTCCCTTTGCCTTTGGAGGGCAGAATTGTACACCCACGTACCCCACCTGTCTCACCCAGCAACCAACCCGAACTGAGCCTATCTTGCATCTTGTTCGAGTGAGCTACAATCCAATATTGTGCGCCTCGCC
>JAHWFP010208223.1:0-11201 GCA_023313725.1 Lithobius niger | reverse complement strand
GGGGGAGGGGGAAGGGGAGGGGAGGGGGAGGGGGGCGGGGGTGCAAAAGTAAAATGTAAGGGCCCTGAAGACTGAACAATTTTATAATAATTCTACGTAAAAATGTGGGCCTCCTGCTTTGAGTTTAGACCCCCCCCCTTGCCTCCTGGGCTCGCGTGCTTTGTACCCTTTGCATCCCCCTACCACTGCGGCACTCCCCCTCCCCCCCCCCGAATTACCGCAAAAAGTAGGTTTTTCCTATGACTTTTCTGGTTAAATGTAGATGATTTCCTCTGGACGAAAACAGGTTTGCAATTGTGTTGAAAACGAGCCAGACTTAAAGCATGTTCTTGAAAAAGTTCAAAGAAGTATTCTTGAAAGCCACCGTTGGACCGAGATTTCATGACGGTGGAATAATTTGGTGTAAGGGATACATGTTGACACTACTAAGACAGTTCGAGTGAACATGTCCATCAACACGTGGAAAATTAAAAATGACCGATGTTACAAAAACATTTTTAGAAAGTGGTTTTAAAGAATGACTCACCGGATGACTGTAGAAATAACGTTAAAATCTAATAAATAATATGTACATGATGGGCGGGGGGTCTAGGGGGTGGTTCGCCCCAAACGCTACGGCGGTTTTAGACATTTTTACTGTGCGTCTGCTCCCCCTCCCTCCCCCTTCCTCGGAGATATTAGTGGTCGGTCCCTAATTGAAACAACACCAGTTAGCTAATTAAAGCCGAGGCTACCATACATATCACAAATATAAATATGGACGATCGAACAACAAAAAAAGTGTCATCATCTCATCGAATGGACCAAGGTGGCCTGACGGCTAGCACGACTCTTATGTACCAGAGGTCCTAGGTTTGAGTCTGGCCTCACCAACCCCTACATTATCAGGAAGAAAAAGCCCTGTAATGGATGCTTTATGCTCATGTCGACTGTGGCGTGTATAAAAATTCTAGGAAGTTCCGATTAGAATTACCGAGTAAAATTGTCCCTCTCGCTTTCTGGTGCTATGGCTTCGGCTGGGAGCTCATCAACCATCTATACTGTAGAGTATCGTATATCATATCGAATAGGTATTATCTATACAATTAAAATGTCACAATATCCGTCTAGCTGGCTGGCTGGCTGTGCACACGTTTCAAATGTATCTGTATATTGTACTGTGTATTGTGAATCGTGTAAATTTTTCTTTTTGTACACTAAAATCTGTGCACTAAAATCCCTTCACTCTTGGTACTGTCGCGCCATCACTATTTAACAGTAAAATAGAAAAAAATAATAATTTGATAGCCCATCTCTGGCCACCCGTACCATGCATGTGTGTTGGTGACGTAAAGACGTTGGTTTCGTGCATATAACCAGTTCATTGGCGCCCAACGGTAAGGGGGAAAAAAAAGCCAACTCCACCCACGTAATCTCTAGCGAGCCACAAAACCTGCCGAATAGAATCTCAGCGCGCGCTGGATGTGGAACGAGTCCCCACGGGTTCCCGCAGTCCAGGGGTCTTATTTATCAGTAAAACAAAACAAGCCCACAGGCGATCAGACAATAAAGAAAGAGCTTTTTCTCGAGGGGCTGGGACGACCTGAAAAAGACCATACTGATAGTGTTTGGGCAATAAAATAACCGTCTATTGCCTACGGGTTACCTATATTAAAGCATTTTTTGTTTATGTGTGTATGTGGGGCTTTATAAACGTCAGGGACGTTCTTGTAAAGTTTTCGTTAAATAAATTTCAGGACTGTAGTAAATTAACTAAAGTATAACCAACACATGCATTAATGAACTGTTCTCATTAATGCATAGTTAAAACAGAACTAGGTCTTGACCCTGATGTGAGACGAAAAAAAGGTATAAATTCTGGTTTTTATGTCGTTAATTGCTGAGGTTGTCTCAAGACGGAGTCCTATAGGATCTTTGACTGCCCCAGACAATACGAGTACGTACGTTTAAGATCCTTTGCCAGACACACAGGAACGGATTTCTAAATCCATACCAATTGCGTAAAAATAAATAAATAAATAAATAAAGTTAAATGAACTGTTAAACAGGTCTAGGAACAGGTAGCCTACCTACTAACACAGAATCCCAGTGTAAACTGTCACTTTTTACCACCGTGTGGATATAATTCTGGAAGGTTGTACTGCATCTGCAAGCGATTAGAGTTGAGTACACATTTTTCAATGAAAAACTCAAATTTTGACGATTGTACAATCTGATGATTTTACAATTTTGCGATTGCTCCTCATACTTCTAACGTTTTTTCGATCCTAAATGCTAGGAATCTTAGTAAATTCCTTTGTCAGACCCCACCTGAAATGCTGAAGGCCTATTCAGGCTGTGTAACCCTTTTGCGTCTACTGATGTTTCGGAGAAAAGATTTTAACATTGCAAAAAGGTGCCATTCCCTGCAAGCTCTGCCCTGTTGTATCAGGCATCAGGGGTCTTGGCGTTAGCGTTCGTTATTGGTCGTCAATGCGGAAACAAATTTAAAAAAAAATAGAACACCAACGAAAAGAAGCATTTACGGCTAATAGTGCTTTAGCCAGTGCCTCCTACAGTAAAGGCCAAACAGAACACGCCAAAAAAGGCGACTAAAATCTATCAAAGACATAGATGGATGAGCAGCTTCGGTAGGTGCTGCCATCTTGTGTTGAAGCGGCAAAGTTACAGAATAACCGACGAGGTTTCCACACCTGCCAACAGACGGCGCCACTTACAATGGCTACGTGCCGCTATTTGTGCTGCCGTTTACGTATAGCATCATAGAATGCAAAGATGTTTGGGCCTTTACTGTAGCTGGCTCTGCTTTAGCTAGCCTACTGCGTGAAAGCATTAGCATGACGGAATTAATAAAAGGAAGAAATGTTTTGGTTGATGACGACCTTTTGCTATCACGAAACTACTTCATGTCAGATACGGTAACCTCTGTACCACTATTCAGTCACGACGACTTTTATAAAAATTTCTCTCAACAGTTTTGGTATTTTCTTGGGAGGGCGAAAAAATTAGCCAAAAATGGCTTGACTCGTGTGGGTTGATTTAGGAATTAGACTATTCCAATTCCCAATAATTCAACCCACACGAGTCAAGCCATTTAGATCATTTTTTCACCTCCCTACTTCTTCAAAAGTACAATCTCGAAGCGACGTAACTGCAAAGCATTTTTGCAACATAACATTAAAAGTACATTCCTCCCAGGGCCATTTTTCTCGATCCTCCACATCAAGTATGGCCCCAAAGGTCTATTTCCTTACCATTAGTCAATCCCTTGTTAAAAATCCGTTTTAAAGTTTGGCGTCTAGGAGATTTTCTGTTAAATAATTGTTAACTATACTTATTGTATCCTACGCGTATATGATCCTTTGCGCACCTACAATGACATTGAAGTTTCATCTGTGTGTGCACATGTACTAGTTTTAATCGTTTGCTAATAATTACTATGAGATCAAAAATCTAAAAGACTAATGCGGTAAAATTAAAAATTAATTATGCAAATAGATAGCCGAAGAAAAATTATAGAGTGTGATTTTAAAACACGAAAATCAACCCGGTTTGTGACGACACAATCTTTAAGTTGATGCTTTTTCGTGTACTATTCCCAAAGCCAACTGAGAACGCAGCTACTGTCTCAACTGACCTTCGTAGTATTAAACGCGCGAATGATGATCTGCGCGTCGCTGTTATAATAAGGCAGGCGGAATGTTATAAGGCAGGCCGGGTGTCCCTCTAACAAGCTAAGAAACAGTAAGAAAAACAGTAAGAGTAACAGTAAGAAAAATTGGTTTTCACTAAGGAAGAAAAAATAAGAACGGTGGTATTTTAAAGACGTCTTGTTGGGATTCCCTGTACTGCAGGACTTCATCTCATGTGAAATTTCGCTCACTTTTTTTCGATATCTCCTGACGATTGTCCTTAGGCTGCAATGTATTGGACTTGAAATCCTGTTGCTACTCGACCTCTTCTTGTCGTCATCGTAGGGGTTATTTTTCAATATGAATATATTTTTATTAATTGCCGTTTTTATTGTGTCGGTATGTGTATTTATTTATCGATTCATTTTCTTCTTCAAATCTTTATTGCCATTTATGAATTAAAATATGTGTTTAAATTTCAGCTAATGTCAAGCGTGTTCATTAATAAACATGCTAATGAACGTCTCCAGTGAGTATTTTAAGGCCAACAGAGATTGAAGCTGCTCTGAACGCAGATTCAATCTAAGTTGGCCTTGGAGTATTACAGCCAAGCCTTGGATTGTGCCAGAAGAGGGCGCTGCCGCGTCTGTCGATGCCACTTGCTGCGAACACAGATTCCGCCTTCGCCTGTTCTTGTCTGAGGGTTTGGTGTCTCCTTAATTATTGAGTGTGAAGTTGGTACGTCTACGTGAAGCAGGGAGCAAGCGGTAATAAGCCTAACGACAACACGGGCACTTTTTCCAGCTATCTACCGTTTTGAAATACAGATTTCGAACCGCTAGATGGGCGCTATCTTAGTGACAGCGATATCGTTAAACTTGCTTGTGATGTGGACGCACCAGCTCTACACTCGATAATTAAGGAAGCACGTGGCTTGATTGTTGTGTGAAAAGAAATTTCTTTGCACATTCCTTCGCTTGTTGAAATCAAGTGCTACATAGAACTATACCACACGCCACGGCTGTTTGCTGTGACGTGCATATCACGTGACTGGGTTAGTCCAATCACACGGCCGTTGTTCTCGTTCGTCATTGGCTAACTCATGGTGACGTCACGGCAAACAGCCATTGCGCATGGTTTAAATAATGATAGACGGTGCTAGATGCTGCAACCTGTTATTCGATGAATGCACCCTTAACTTTCTGTCTATAGTAAAGTGCTCTACATTTTAATTTACCCAAAAATCTATTGAGTTCAGTTTTTCGTTTGGTGACTCTTCGTGCAAAACTAACAGAGCAATTCCCACGCTTGTTGACCTTTCGGTTGTCTGGTTCTTGCAAGTGGGAACCGTGCTTTAGAGTCCAAATTGCCAAGGCCGATAGATAAAAAGCCAGTTTTGTAGCCAACAGGGTGACCGCCCTTCCCTCAGAACTAAGAATTAGAAAAGATGTGAGAAAGAGAGGCTCTTCTTTCGTTTCCAAATCAACGACGCATGAATTTGTTGATCAGCGACCGTGAACAAGAAGGTCAAGTTCGATGAGGCATACAGGAACAACACTAATGCTCTTAATGGTGGTCAAAATGAGACCTAACCAATTGATCTAAATCCGGATAACGCCAAAGAGACGCCGAAGATAACACAGCGCGTTCAAAATTGTGGATGTAAGCAACATCGCTTATACCAACCATCCGAGCAAGAATGATCCAGTCATACAGATGCTTCGCTCGCTCTACTGGCGTCATGTGAGGGCTCGCCCGGTTTTGTGATTCCTTCCCTTGCATCTGGTCTTCCATTGACGTTTTCACGGAGTCATATAAAAACGTAGTTGGATACGTTCAAGCGAGTTATACCACACGCCATGGCTGTTTGCTGTGACGTGCATAACACGTGACTGGGCTAGTCCAATCAGACGGCCAAACAGCCGTTGTTCTCGTTCGTCATTGGCTAACTCGTGGTGACGTCACGGCAAACAGCCATTGCGCATGGTTTTGATCTTGAGACCTAATTTGGGTTTGTAGATCGTCCTGGAAGAAGATGAAAGAAAAAGACTCTAACTTCTTTCGACAGTAAACAAATAACTTGACATTTAGTTCGTGATCTATGACTGGTTTAAGCTGAGAGTTATCGGAAGTTCATTCTGGTGATTAGCCTACGAAAAATGTGTAAAATTTCTGCAAAAGTCATTCGTGAAGTCATCCAACATCCATGAAATCATATCATGATGACTTTTAGCAAATCCCGTCTCATAGATAGGAACTCAACGGAACTATTGTGTACGCGGCGTATCTTGAGTCCTGCAGTATTTTTTGAGCGGCTACTTCTTCCTGGAGGGGGCGGCTTTAATCGACGGCCGCCACTGTTTTTGTAATCATCTTGGATACCAACAAGGTACCAAAAGCGTACAATCGATTGTCTATGTTCGTTCTGAGGCGAACTCAAGATAGGCCACGAACACTATAACTTACATTAGCCTACTAATTGCTGGTGAAAATCGTTCTTTCAGACGAAAAACGAAATCTTATCACCCCGAAATACCTTATTATCGTTTAGTGTTTAAGGTAAGGTTTAACTGAACCAAAGTCAAGGAAGGCACACGAATTAGCTTTCTTGTACGGTTTCAGACACCACAATATTGTTACAGTGTTTAGTTCACGTGAAACCTAACTGCTGTATTCAACAATTGCTCCCGTAAATAAAATTAAACCCCCTGCAACAGCACAAAAACCTTTTTTTGATTTTATTATATTAGTTTTCAGTACAGTGTTGGTCGAATTAGAGCCCAACTGTCTTTAAAATATATAACGATAAAGGAATAATATACAGCTTTATTTCGTTGTATGTAGACTATCAATCAGTGTAATTTTGATACTGGTAAAAGTGAAAGGTAATCAAATTAATTATTAAAGGAATTAGATAAACACTAGTCACACATCAACACCCCGACACATACTCGTCTACTATCATTGTAATTATTTGTTCATTACTATTCACTCAAGTCGTTTTCACCACCCTATTAATGAAGTAAACAAAACCGAACTCGTTTACAATTAAAAACGGTAAAAAAAATTTGTTTAACCAGCAGTAAGTTTCACGTGGACTAAACACACCAACAACATTGTGGTATCAAAAACCGTACAGAAAAAAAGCTTATTCGTATTCCTCTTTTGTTTCGACGTCGATGCAATTAAACATTTCCTTAAACCAGGGTGGCCAAGTTTTTTTATGGGTGGAAAAAATCCTAGTCTTCCGGAATAAACAAAAATAGTCTTTAATACACCTGACTACTAGTCCTTCATTAGTCCTTGAAGTTAAATTAGTATTAGTTTGGTGTTGCTGTCTATTGTGTGCTCGCATTCAAATTCTGTAAATATAACGTTTAAATTTTTTTTTACGAGTTTAGGACACCCACAACTGTTTGTGTATTTTTTCAAGTCCTGTTTCTTATAGTTTTTACGATTCTTCCATATCTACTATTTTTTTCACGTTTTCCCCCCATTTTCTTCAAACAGAAACAAAACCCACAAGGGTTCTACAACCCGCCAATTTTAGCCAATCAAAGTAGTGATATTAGAGTGAAAAAGACTGCCGCCAAGTTTTCTACATGGTGTAACTATATCCTAACCCATGTACTAACCAAAAAATGTTCACCGTAGGAAGATAATCCCACCAAGTATTAGTTCGCAGGTTAAATGAAACTCTTGACCGGCGAAGAAAACCAACCCTGCGTTAAACATCAACAGAGTTCCCTTTTGTTTCTAAAATCACATAATCTTTAAACACCTCGAGGGCATTTGAACTCTAAGCCTTGTTCTTTTGAACTCTAAGCCTTTCTAAACATTTTCTTTACGTCTTTTCTAGTTATTAATAAAATAATAATACGTTATACATATTTACTTTATTCAGTATTTCAATTTACGTTGAACGACCCTATAAAAGCGATGGATAAATTCGCGCAGCAAACAAATTTACATCGTGTTGTAGCTCGTATACAAATAAGCCATTATACAAACAATTTGCGGCTCGAGAAAAGATTGCAGGGCCTGAGTAGGTAACGTCCCTCCATTAATAATGGGGCTACACAATAAAATTGGTCGAAGATGGAGAAGAAAAATGTCGGAAAATCCTGGCATCTTGCCCAAAAAGAAACCGAACGCCAACGACGATTAATTATAAAGTTGCTGAAATGGGTTTTTAAAACATAATAAAAAAAAACAACTTACAATTGGATATCAGCGGTTTGAAAAGAATGTAAATTTTAAAGGTGAACTAAAAACCGTTAATGACAACATAATAGTAAAAGAAATTAACGAATTAACACGTTTGATTCCAGACTCTAAGTTCTCCGGGAACTGTCTTGTTTGGAGCTGAAACAACTTCCGCTTTACTACACTACTTCTAAACTCGATGAGATATGAGCTTGATTCTACTCGAAGCTTACTGTAAGTACAGCGCTGAGCGAAGCGGTGCAATGGAGCTTTCCGCAGTTTAGTATGCCTTACCAATTACCATCTCAAGCCATTAAGCAGAAATTTTTACGCACATTATTTTCGTGATAAATATTGTGTTCATAATTCAATAGTCTTGTTTTACTTAGACGCTGGGCAAACAGACAAACGCTATCATCACGTGTTTGTTTAGTCCTGGCGTATTGCATGTCTGGTATCTACAAGGTGCACCTTGGTGCTTGATTACTTCCGCTCGCTTAAACTTGTTCATTCGCAGTGGCTGCCTGTCTCCGCACTTTGGTGTACTTTGGTTCACTTTGGTGTTCGATTACCTCCGCTCGCTCAAATTTGTTCTTTTTCTTGCTTATGTCTTCATTTTAACAGCAACTTAATTTGTGTGAGGGCGAGAAAGGGTAGTAAAAGAAAAAGATGCATCCTGACAAGGCAAAACTCACAACAACCTTGAAATGAACATGTATTTAATTTTCAGAGCTATAACAATTTTACTCCTTGTTTACACTGATGATGCTTAAAAACATTAAAAAATATAAGAAATGGGCTCAGTCCCATTGACAGCACAACTGCATGGGGGCTTCCCCACCGCCTTTGAAACCAAAGGCCTTTGGTTTCAAAGGCCGAGGTCCTACCGCTGAGCCATACAGACACGGACAAATGGCTGAGCGGTATAGGACCTCGGCCTTTAGTTTTAAAAAGTCGTGGGTTTGATTCCCCGCTCAGGCAGTCTGACATATAAGTCCAAAAGGCTACGTAAATAGGTCTTCATCTGTATTTATTTATCGCATTTGTATATAGCAGACTTGCGCAAACACGATCTTTCATTGGTTGTAATTCGTCTTTAGGAATTCAAGTGTAGAAATAAATTTGCTTAAAAATATGTTTCTATTTCGTAGTAGGCCTACAGTGTATCACCTACTTCGGCACTTCGGTGTTATGTTCTTGTGTAAAGAAAATTTTCTTTCTCAGTGAGTGAATAACTGCCCCACTTTTTCTTAATTATATATAGGAAGCGACTCGAAACTGCAGTGATAAGATAAATAAACAAACATCCGTTTTCACTGCAGTCCGGATGCTACGACGGGTGTTTGTTTATTTACTGGGCGGAATCAGTAAGCAGCTTTTGTTGATTTTGAATGATTCATTAATGGTTGTCGTAGGTTTTTAATACAAAGAATCACAGCGTAGCCCACTCGTTTACGGTTACGCTTTGTTCACGTAACGTTCCATACAAAATTACCAGTAACCAATTTTATGTTCAGACCCAATGGAAACCAAACGATAAACTGGAGAAAATAAGGTAAAAAGAGTTATATTTCATGCATAGGCCTATGCTTGAAAATAGTGGAGGGAATCTCGCGACGGTCGTAATTACAATTGTAAAAAGACGTAAATAAATAAAAAAAAAAAACTACATACGTAAAACGGGTAAATATTAACCTATACAAAAAACAAACCAAACATTAAAAATCCAGGAATAGAACGAAACTTTCGGGAAATATAGTTCTGTATGTGCCTCTTACATGAAACGTAAATTATTATCATGCCCAGAACGTGTTTCAGTTCAACAGAACGGAAACCCAAGGAGGCGCGAGAAGGGTTAAATAAACACGGATGCCAACCTATTTACGTTGCCTTTTGGGATTAAATGTCAGGCTGCCTTAGCGGGGTATTGAACCCACGACCTTTGAAACCAAATGCAGGGGTCTCAACCGCTCAGTCACACTGACACGGCCAAAAGGAAACTTCCATAGGCCGTCATATCTAGTATATAACGCGCATACAGGGTTCAGGCAATTTTTTTATTCTCAATTTCTCTGACATTTCCAGGATTTCCAGGTGCATCCAATGGGAATTTCAAGGTGTTTACAAGATGTTTAGTTAGGGAAATGGGCAGTAGCTAATGTTTTTATTAAAATTTGTACGAAAATAATCCAACATCCCAGAAAATAGATGTTTAGGGATTAGTCCAGACGGGACATTTTCATTACAGATATTGGAACCAGCCTAACATTTGATTTATTGAAGTAATATCTAAAATACTTGGACGTAATAAAGCACAAATTAAAATATTGGCTACTAGCCTAGGATTTTGTTTGTGATCTATGCTAATTCAATGGAACTTACAAATCAGACACAAAGACATTTTTTTTCAAATTTCCCTGTCTTTTCCCTGATTTTCAAAGAAATTCTTGTTTTCCCTGAAATTTCCCTGAGATTTTGGCTCTATTTTCATTTTCCCTGACATTTCCAGGTTTTCCAGGTTTTGTCTGAACCCTAGTATACACTTTTCCAGGCTACGTAAATAGGTTTGCATCCGTTTTAATCAACCCTTCTCGAGCCCATTTGGCTTTACGTCCTGTTTAATCCCTAATTTCACGCTGTCTTGTGTGTTCCTTTCGGTTTCACACGTGTGTGGCGCGCAAGCAAGCATCGCTCCATTGGCGATTGGAAAGTTGTCTGTTTATATGTATATTTTTGTAGGCGTGTTAAATGCTGCCCATGGACGTTTCCTTTTGGCCGTGTCAGAACGGCTCAGCGGTATAGAGACCTCGGCATTAGGTTCCGAAGGTCGTGGGTTCCATTCCCCGCTCAGGCAGTCTGACATTTTAGTCCAAAAGGCAACGTAAATAGGTTTGCATCCGTGTTTTAGATGCTTTTATCTAATACATCTCCTTTTTAAAAACTGCAAGTTTTAAAGAACGCCCATGTAGATTACAACGACACGCAAGATTGCAACCATCTGCTTAATCGTAACTTGGAATATTATAATAATTTGGCCTTTTATAGCCCCACAAAGGCATCATAGTGTTTTGGGGAAGAAACACACCACAGATTGATACGGAGATTAACGTGCGCGCTGGCTATGTATAACTTACACACAAACAACGAATACCGAGCAAGGGGGGGGGGGGGGGGCGTTCAATTTTAAACAAACGTGAAGCTTTAAAAACCCCATCTCTAAACGGCTAGATATTTTTTTCAAAACACAAACACCAAACATCGATTCATTCAGTCAACTCTTTCAAATGTCACATTTTTCCCAAACCAGCTAACAACTGATAATTTCACTTCAAGCTCTTTTGACTTGGTAGTTTTGATTGATGT
>JAHWFP010208222.1:0-26906 GCA_023313725.1 Lithobius niger | reverse complement strand
TTTAGATTTTAGCTAGTTAAACAGTTAAATCCACCGTTGGTGGCAGCGATACCGACAGTTTAAGGTTAGGCCCCTTTAATTAGGACCGGCACTTCGTCCCCCATGCTGGGACAGTGTCCATGCTGTGTTGAATAACGTAAAAAGTCCTCATTAACACCGATTAACCTCAAGCTGAAACTCCACGTACACCAGGGAAACCGGGGGCGTTACAAGCACCTAAGCCGTCGTAGCGTCCGCCGTTACAAAGGAAACCTAGTTTGTTTTCTTTGGTTTGGTAGCTGTGGTCGGAGTTTGGACGGAGATGCAAAAAAATGCACTGGGTCCGTGAAATTAAACAAACATAAACGAAGAGCTCCGGTAGGGTTCATGGCAAGAAATTAAGTTTACCAAAGTGCATTTGAGCACAAAAATAAAAGGTTTAATATACCAGCTTAATATTTAAATATGCTATAACTCATTTAAATTAATTTTAGTTGTTTGCAGAAGCAGACAAGCGAAATTTTAATAGTCGGTCATTTTTCATAAATAACCGAAGAAAGTCGTCACTCGTTTTACAAATAAAAAATATCGCGTGTGTCCTTACATGTATGTGAGGTTAAGTACCTCCTAAAACACAACTAAGCTAGTGTTTTTGGCTTTATGCCTGAAAGAATAAAATACAAAATGTACAATGTTTGGAAAACGGCGAACGGAAATGAAGTTTGCTACGGCTCAGTTTGAGCGATTTTTCTTAGTTAAAGCCATTTATTAGTGGAGATGAAGTTTGCGGATATTTTTGGACGAAAGGTTAGAGGATGTGTTCTTCTATTAAGAGCTGCAAGAATTGGTCGATTTGAAGCGTTTTCCATGGAGATATGCCTATTTTAGTAGCGAGGTCTTTTTGGTGCGGTAGTGCAAAATAAAAAAAAAAGTGTTCGTTGAAAAAGAACTTTTTGCCGGCCCCCAGGCTGGCCGGCTAAAAATGGTTTCTTTTTGCCTAAAACATACTTAACCTGGTAATTTAGCATTACATTCTTCGAATGTGATGTTCCCCTGGAGGTTTCTTCCGGTTTGTAGACGCCTGCTTGCATATCCCACCGCGCATGCGAGGCGCGGTCCTCCCTTATAAAAGCGACAGCGCGCACGCTTTCGGTATGCATTTTACTCTCAATGTGTCAGGCGGTGACTCGAGAGGGGAGGCAGGGCGGGAGTTAAGGTTAAGTATGTTTTAGGCCAAAAGAAACCATTTTTAGCCGGCCAGGCTGGGGGCCGGCAAAATGTTCTTTCTTTATTGCCAAAACAACTTAACCTGGTAATTTTAGCATTACCAGTTGACCTCGTCAAAGTTGGTGGCGGGCACCGCCTGTACGAGCGCCCCGGGATGCAAGCAGGCTTTCCCCCATGAATTCTTTATCTGTAAGAGGAAAATTCACACTTTATTCGGAACACTATGGGCTTTGACAGGAATTGGTCTCTTTCGTGGGAATTGGTAGCCCTGAAAAGGACCGTTGTTTGAGGGTCTTGCTTCTGGCTGGATGGAACTTGCTTCCCTCATGGATCTTGCTTCTGCTTCGTTCTGAGTGCTTATGGGGGTTTGACCACGGTTCTGGCTGCGACGATCGGTTCCAGCCGATGTAGTCCGGATTCATCCTTCGTCATGTCTCTTAGGTAGTGAGATGTGAAGGTGGATTGGTGGCGCCACGATGCTGCTGCCAAGATTTCTTTGATTGGGGTGGCGTTGTGGTGGGCCCAAGATGTGGAGATAGCTCTTACTTCGTGTGCCGCTATTCTCGTGCTCTTGCTCAATCCGTGTTTGTCGTAAGCTGCTTCGATTGTTATCTTGATCCAGCGTGACACCATGGCCCCACTGGAAGGAAGAGTTGATTTCTGCCTCTCCGTATGTCTTCGTGCTGTGTGCGGGCTAGGTAGAAGCGGAGAGCTCTGACTGGGCAGAGGAGGCGTTCAGGTTCGTTCCCAGTGAGGTTCGAGCGGGCAGGGAATGTTATGGGTTTCGAGGGCTCGGATGGTTTTTGAGTTTTGGCTCTGAAGGTCGCTCTTGGGAAGAGTGTGACCGAGGAGAAATTCGGGCCGAAGATGCAGTACGCCGGATCTGCAGATAAGGCTTGTATCTCGGAGCATCTTAGACTTGCTGACAGTGCTACGAGGAAGACAGTTTTGCGGGTCATGAGGTGGAGTGAGCTGTCTTGCATGGGTTCATCGGGGTTCTCCATTACTGATTGTAGGACGATGGAAAGGTCCCAGTCGGTCACGGAACGTCTTGTGGTAGGTCAATCGTTTTCGTATGAGCGTAGCAAGGCAGAAATTCGGTAGTCCTCCTGTAGGGCGGTGCGACCGGCAGCTTTGAAGACGGGAGTTGAATGCGGACCGGTAGACGAGGATAGTGGAGCCTTTGAGTTAGTCGGTGTTGAACAAATCACTGAAGAAACTTAAAAGAGTTCGGGAAGAGAGGGTTTGAGTGGATTTGTACGTTTTGCGATACACCAATGAATCCACTTAGACCAGTGGCTGTCATACATGCGGTTTGTTGATTCTCTGGTTGCTTTGGATCAAAGCATTCAGCCTCTTCTTGACGAATGCCAGCCTTTTTGAGGAGTTTGATGATAGTAGCCACCCGTGTAAGTTTAGGAGTGGGAGGTTCGGGTGCAGTTTTGTTCCTTTCTGTTGTGACATAAGATCTGGTAGAAGAGTGAGACTTCTTGGAGTGTCGACTGCTAGGTTTAGGAGGAGCGGGAACCAGGCTGCAGACGGCCAAAGGGGGGGGGGGGGCGATTAGGATGAATAGACCCTGGCTTACTTCTATTTTCCGAAGTACTTGTGGGAGCAGTTTGAAGGGTGGAACTAGGTAGGCGAACAGGTTGTGCCACGGGAACTTGAGAGCGTCTACTGCTACTGCTGAGTCGTCCGGAATCGGGCTGATGTAGTGGGGAAGTCTGGCATTGTGCCTCGTGGCGAATAGGTCCAGCATTGGTCTGTCCCAGATGTTGAAGAGAGATTCGCAGATGGATTTCTTGAGGCACCATTCGCCCTGGCTTAAAAGAGAATCTGCAATCACATTCCTGTTGCCTGGGATGTGAAGCGGTAGATTGTGATGTTGTGTGGGATGCACAGATTGAAGATTTCCGTTAAGTTGTGGAGCGATCTTGATTTCGTTCCGCCTTCTTTCCTGATGTAGGCTAGGGCTGTTGTGTTGTCGGCCTGGATCTGTATGACCTTGTTTTTGATTAGTGGAAGGAAGTGCCGGAGGGCTAGATGCACGTAGTTCCAGTCCGTTGATGTGGTCTTTGAGGGTGGCAGGCCACAAGCCGGAGATTTCCTGGTTGTCTAGGTGTGCTCCCCAGCCAGTGCTTGATGCATCCGTGAAGATTTGGTGGTCGGGTGGAGATTCCTGTAGAGGGACGGATTTCGACAGGTTTGTGATGTCGGGCCACCAGAGGAGGGATTCGAAGGGGAAGTCCTTGTTGAACGTGATCTGCCTGTCCGGATTGTTTTGGTTGATTGAGTGGTTGTCTATCTGGTAGTGATGGAATGGTCTTACCATCCACCCTCCGTAAGGGACCAGGTTGGCCATTGCGTCCATCTTTCCGATGAGGGAGTTCAGTTCCCGGGCGGAGAAGCTTGGTTGGAGGCGGAAGAGACGGATGTGATGTAGGAGGTCCTGTGGAGACGGGGAGATTGATACCGATCATAGGTCGAATGTGGCTCCGAGGAACGTGAAGACTTGTTCTGGAAGAAGTCGTGACTTTGCTAGGTTTACGCCAAACCCCAGGCTGTTCAGCAAGTTGATGGTCTTGTCCCTGTTGAGTTCCAGTTGGGAGGGGTCTGGATTGTTGAGGGCCCAGTCGTCGAGATAGGCATTGGCCTGTATTTGGTGCTGGTGAAGGTTCGCCAGGATCGGTTTGAGGACTAGGGTGAAAGTCCTTGGGGCTGCATTCAGGCCGAAGGGAGGCAGTGGAATTCGAAGACTTTCAGGTCGTAGACGAAACGAAAGTAGTGGGTGATTGCTGGATGAAGGGGGATGTGAAGGTAGGCGTCTTCCAGATCGATAGTGACTGTCCAGTCGTTCTGCTTGAATGATTGGTGTGAACGTGGACCGCCAGAAAACGCTTATTTTTCAAAACTTGCGAATTTTTTTTTTTTTTCTTGAGCGCCCAAATGCCTCGGTGAGGCAAATCTCGCCATTTTCTCAATAATGGGCCAAATCGGTCAAACTCTTCGACATTTAATAACCTGTCCTAATACAAGCCTCTTGGGGAAGCCCAAATCCGAACGTTCCATCCAGAAGATCCTCAAATCTACATTTGAAAATCGTCTAAAACCCAACCGCAGCGCTCCTTTATCATGGCCGCTATTATTGAAAACTTGTATTTATGTATTTTGATTTTATTACTTCTATTATTCAGGCAAAAAACACAAACACTAGCTTAGTTGCATTTTAGGAGGGGCTTCCTCTGCGAAGGTACTTAACCTCAAATACTTGTACAGACACCCATTTGAAGTGTGATATTTTTTATTGTGTTTGTCGGCCGCAATCCTAATAAAAAATTTCCACAACGATCGATTTGCTTTTTAACTTGAACGTTAAATGTTCCAATTAACTTAATGCATTATAGCAACCAACTAAGCTAGTATATTTTACTGCATTTATACTTTTATAATAATCTTTTGCCCCCAGAAACGCTACCATATGTCCTACGTAATTCGACATCGGCATTCTACCGGACACGTATTTTAGTGTATATATGTTTGTTTTAGTTCTCCTCTAAAATCCGACTATGGGCCCATCCAAACGCTTCTGCTAGCTTGTACTACTATTAAAACCAAAAGATATTTATAAAAGATCTGTTCAAACCCATCCGAAAGTCAAACTGTGCAATAAAACTTCGAATCCTCAATGCCCCCCCCCCCCCGCCAAAACTAGTTGTGGTGTATAACACTGCAGTTTTCAGTTAAAGCTTATTAAATTTAATAGTACTGCTTTATGCATTACCCAAGCCAATGTATTAAGCTTTAATCAGAGCCTATTTGCAAACATGTAAATATTTATTCCATAGTCAATAGTTCAAAGTAAAGGCCTATTTCCCAAAGTTCAATTGAGTAAAACACAAAACAGGCCCGTCTTTACATGTCTTTACTCCTTCAGACGGCTATGCACCCAGTCCCTTTGTTCAACCGACTTCTCCTCCCACTTTCCATTGTTCTCAAGGCCCTCAGCCAATCAGACCCCCGCAGCTACCCTCGACATCCGCGCGAACTTCCGGTTATGTGTATAAAACCCCAGCCCCACGAGGCGATCGTTAGCACAGCTCACAGATCTCTCAAGCTAGAAGGGTCACGCCAGTCGGGAGTGGAGACGCCATGTCCGGATAATGCCATGCTGGGCAGAATGGTAGTGGTTCGTATGTTGTAGTTTAGCTTTTAAAAGTTTGTTTTAGGACCCCCATATTCTAAATTTTAGTTTAAATGTAAACTTAAACTCTCTAGCTTAGAGAAAATTATGGTGGTGACGCCTGTAGCGGCATCTTAGGTTCTCTCCCCATAACGTCAGAGTGGTTCTCTTACTAAAAACCAACTTTCCCAGTTTATTTTAAATGGATTTTTAACTAAATGACGGTTTGATCTTTGTGGAAGTCAAAGGAAACATACTGATGCCTAAGTGTAAAATTGCCGGCCTCTTTATTTCTTAGAACAGTTTCTGCGGGAACTAAGGGAGGTTGATCTTTTGTACTTGGAAAACTTAGAAACATAACTGTGGACGGTTGATCGTGTATGAAACATACTGTCAGATAGACTTTAATCAGTTGCGGCTGTGTAGTCTTGCTGGTGTCTCCGGGAGCACCTAGTATTACTTTTTCTAATGTGAAAATTTAACTTTATTCAAACCAAGTGTGTTTGTCTGAAATCTTGTGCATTACTAAGTGTATATTCAAACTTGTAGCTTTTAATTAATTTAATTCAAAAGCTTTTAGAAGCAAACTATAATGTAAAGTGTCTTTTTCATTCTGTTGCATAAATAAAACCAGGAGTTTTAAGCTTCAGTCGTTTGCTAGATTGATTAATTGTCTTTTAGTGTAAAATATAAATGTGCAGCCCATCATTTAATTTTAGCTAGTTAAACAGTTAAATCCACCGTTGGTGGCAGTGATTACCAACAGTATTAAGGTTAGGTCCCTTTAATTAGGACCGGCGCTCCATCCCCCATGCTGGGACTGTAGCCCAAAAGTTGTTCTTATGCCGTAAAAGTCGTCGTAAACACCGTAGAACCTTAGACTGAAACTCCATGTACACCAGGGAAACCAGGGGTGTTACAAGCACCTAAGCTGTCGTAGCGTCCGCCGTTACATTGGCGGGTGGAGTCGAGGGTTTCCATCTTGAAGTGTTCGTTTTGGATGAACTTGTTGAGGGGTTTCATGTTGAAAATTAGGCGTAGACCTCCCGATTTCTTTGGGCAGGTGAAGATCGAACTGTAAAATCCCGGGCCTGGGTTGGGCAGTTGGCGTATCGCCCCCTTCCGTAGCAACTCCGATACTTCGTGCGACAGGGAAGCTGTCGTTTGGGGCGAGAAGTCCCAAGGAGGGGGATGGCGACAGTGGCGGTTGACGTAGGAACATCGGACGAAAGCCGTGTTTTATTATCGACAGGATATTCCGATTGGTGGTTAATTCTTGCCAAGCCGGGAAAAAGTGGCGTAGTCTGGCCCCGACCAGGATACCAGCTAGGTGCAGGGCGTCATTGTTGATTTTTTCGGTGCATTCTTCTACCCCCGGGAGATGAGATTCGGCTCCTTCGGTCGGGGGTAGCGGCGCGCACCTGCTGGGAACGTTGGCCGAGGCGGGAGCGAGGAGCGTCGGTACGAAAGGGCTGCTGACTTCGTTGATGAAGAGCGGCAGTGTCGTCCGGGCGGCTAAAGGGTGATGCCGTGTTTTTGTGCCAGTCGTCGGCGAGGCGGGGGTTGGCTTGTTTGTTCCTTGAGAACGGGCCGTGTGAGGGCATGGATTGTTTTTGCGGCCTTGGTTTCTTCGAGACGTCAAGATGACGAGCAAGTGTCGGGATCAATCCCCGGTAGAGTTTCAGACTCGTGGATCGGTTGATTTCTGAGACGTTCAGGTTGTTTGTCGACGACAAGGCAATGTCACAGAGGAGGAGGGTATTATTGAACAGCGCTCTCGTCGCCCAGTTCATGGCGTGGTAGGTGGCGAAGTTAGCTTTCTGGAAGAGTTGGGAAATAAGGGACAGCAAGTTCTTGAGCCCTTCTGGAGTATTGTCGGACAACAGCTTCTCGCATAGAGCGTTGATGGCGGTGTGGAGGACGTCTGCTTGGGAGGCTGCCCGTAGGCTTAGCCGTAGGCATTTGTCGTTTTCGTATAGCACGAAGGTTGGGATGTGTAAACGTGGTCCTGTATTAGACATTCGTGGTGAGGACACCTTAACACCGCCGAGCCAAAAACCTGAGGGCAGAACTCTTCAATTCCAGAAGAACCACGTTTCTGGCGATCCCCCTTCCAAATCGCCAAACTTTGAACATTTTGTATTTTATTCTTTCAGGCATAAAGCCGAAAACACTAGCTTAGTTGTGTTTCAGGGGGGGCTTCGACTCGTTGGTACTCAACCTCACATACATGTGAAATACTGACGATATTTTTTATTTATAAAACAAGTGACGACTTATGTTATACATGAAAAATGTCCGATGTTAAAATCACTTGTCTGCTGCTGCAAACAACTAAAATCTAACCTAAATGCGTTATAGCATATTTAAAACTAAGCTGGTATATTTATTCTTTTGATTTTTGCACGAAAAGCACTTTGGTAAACTTAACTTCTTGCCATGAACCCTACCGGAGCTCAAACCTCTATGTTTGTTTATTTTAACGGACCCAGTGTTTATTTTTATGTTTATGTTGATAGCATCTCTATCCAAACTCCGACCGTAGCCTACCTCTAAAAAAGAAAAACTAGCTTTCCAGCAATTAAAAACATGCCTTGTATATATCAGTTTATTTCCCAAAGTCAAAGATTTATTCTGAGCAATATCCTTCGTCCCCCCCCCTCAATAGTTGCGATACATAATATCGTAGTTGTATTTTTGTAGGCCTAAGTTCACGTTGTTATGAGTTTAAAACTCACTTGCACTTCCAAGACAGGCCTCTAACACTCCCAAGTCGGCAATTCCCTTTGTCAATGCAGGCTCACCAATTCCCTTCCAACCAAACCGCTGTATTCAATTTCCCCTCCACTCAGAGCGCTCAGCTACCCTGCCCGTCCGCGCCGTCATGCCCACTTCCGGTAGTGACAGCCCGGCTGTTTTGGTCAGTCTCTCCTCCTCCAAGAGTCCTCCTCTACCCCACTCCACCCCTCCGTCGCTCTCCTACAGGACCGTGCCTTCCCTCTACCTGCCTGCCAAGCAGAAGGCATAAAAACCCAGACCCAGGAGAATTTCGTTAGCACAGCTTAGGAATCTCGAAGCTAGAGGTACCTACGCCGGTCGGGAGTGGAGATGCCGCGGTCCGATTGTTGCCATGCCGGGAAAGGTAGTTGGTTCGTATGACTTAGTTTAAATTGAAAGTTTATCTTTTGGACTCTGATTTCAAAATTTATACTTTAATTTTAAACCTAACCTCTTAGCTTTGAATGTAAAACTTATGGTGCGTTAAGCCAAACGGCACTTAGGACATTAAAGGCCATAACATAGGGTTCACGGTCCCTTCCTAAAAACCAGCTTTTTTTCACCGTTTCATTAATGTAACTTAATGTAAACAAAGGCCGTCGGGTCAGTTAGATTTTCAGAAGTGCAGTACTTCATGGAGTGTACATCCCTTTTCTAACGTGATATTCTGATGGGTACGGTTTGATTTAGTGGGAGTACCACTCGAAACATAACTGTAGGTTCAGGTCTAATATTACTACACAGTCGATACTGTTCGTAATTTAGAGGGCTCTTTTGCGAAATCCCCGTTGCCTAAAATCACTGTTTCTATTTCAAATTGTTTGGAACTAAACTCAGTTCAAGTGTAAGAATTTTAATGTAAATTCACGTCATATTTATGAACTAAACTAAGTTGAAAATTGGACAATGTAATGTGCGATTCTTTTAACATGTTTGTTTAAATATAAAAACCAGGAGTTTTAACCCTATATACCACGTGCTCTACCCTGCTGCGCGCATTTATTTTGTGACAGCAATATCAGTGATTGGCTTCTCAACAATACTCGTACGGGAAAGATGAACGCTGTACGCTGTTGTAAATAATCCTGACATTTAAACAAAGTGCGACACATCAACGGCCTAAATAATAAATATAAAAGTATTTTCTCTTTACCTTTTCATTGTTGTAGCTTGCAAACAAATCGATCAGTCACTAGTTTAGCGGTAGCCGGCATGAATGTACTTCTACTTCCACGTACGATTGTTGTAAGACGGGAGGGCGAGCGCTTCTCTGCCGCCGCCCGCTCGCCTGCCGCTTGCCCGCCGCTGTTTTGGACAGCCTCCTACTGCATGATCTAACACTACAGTTCCGTATTACAATTCACTTTTGTTACTTTTGCTCAGCCAGTCCAACAATGGCTTTTTCTTACAGCTGTTATCACTAAATCGTTTTTTACTGTTTGAATCGTCAGCCCATACATAATAATCCACATCGCTTGGGCGCAATTCTCTTAGACGATAACGCGTACAACGGACGGCCATCTTGAATGCCTCGCAAATTGCTGCCCCTTGAGAATGAGAGTACGGCGCGAAAAATGAAATAATACGACGGGATTGTTTTGTTTTATTGATGTTATCTAATGCTGATTTGTTAGGTGATAGTCCATTGGCCAATTCCTTTGTTTATTTCACATTAAGAAGCAGTACTAGCGAATCACGAGCTGCCTTGTTCAGACGTCATCAGCAGCCCGATATCGGGCTCAACGCGTGTTCTGCAACAATACTGCACGCCCGATTTCGGGCGCAACGCGTATATAGGGTTAAACGCCCGTTGGTTTAATAGTTCGTTGATTGCTGGAAGTTAGTATTTAACCCTCTGGGCCCTAAGCTTTTCTTTTCTTAACTCAAACGTATATAATGTAAAGCCGATATATCGGCTTCTAGGGCCCAGAGGGTTAAGACAATTCTCTTCAAATTTAACTTAGCTAGCCTTTTCCCACATTGGTGGCAGCGTTACCGCTTATTATTACTAGTTAGCCTACATTATTAGGACATTGTAGCTCCATTCTCTACACCGGGATTGTAGCAGTTGTGCTGTTTTAACTAAAAAGTACTAAAAGTCAACCCAGAGTGATAATAAGACTGATCCAGTTACACCAGGCGCCGGCGGTGCTACAAGCACCCACTCCGTCGTAGCATCCGCCGTTACAGATGTCAGCTTTCTTGGGTATTGACAACGAAGTGCCGAAGTCCATCTTGATTTCGCTGCAAATAAATTTGCACTCCGGGTAGGTTTCGAAATTGCGGGGGTTTGTGGTGCCGTCTCCAAAGGATCGGAAGGAGCAGTTCTCTTCGGCCAGGGCATGGCGTAGGGGGTTCCGTGTCGAGAAGAAGGGGGTCGCCTTTGCCTAGAATGGAGCCTTCGTTGCGGAGTAGACACTTTAGGAGTGTCGTTGACTGACCCAGGAGGCAGCGGGGCTTGGTGTCTTTGTCTCTCGAGGCAAATCCAAGGCCTGTCGTTAGACCACGGTTGATGACAGGAGTGTCCGGTACCTTGGAGGGCTTGAACAGGAAGCAGTCCGGGACCGTCTGCTCGACAGTCTTTAAAAGAGCTGCGAGCGACAGGGTGGCTTCGTCAGGGGTGTCGTCCGGGAACCTGATGCGTTTCTCAGCAGCAGGGGCGGGTGACAGCGGGTGGTGCGACGACAGTGTGTCGTCCGACTTGCGCTTGGGTTCCGTGGCCGGCGGGAGGGAAGCGTCACGCCTGTGCCCTTCGTGGCTTGAGGTGGATGGACCCAGTCCTGGGTGCGGGTCTTTCGTACCGATGATGTGCAGGAAGGAGGCGGCATCGGGTTGACTTGGAGGTGGCGGACAGTGTCATGTATGATTTCCCGTACGACACTGCGGCTGACGCTGAGGCCTATCCGGGAGGAGTTGGACGACAGGTCGAGCGGTGAGTTTCGGTCTGGAGAATGGGCGAGTGTCGCACGGCGGAGGTTGCGCTTGGCGGCCCGGTAGGAGTCTTTGGCGACTTGAAGGTCGTGCCGGAGGAACGACAGGTCCAACGGGGCGGCAGGCGGCGTGCGCTGGCCCGGGAGGAGTGGAGAGTCAGGCGATCCGACATCGGGATCAGGCGTGACATCGGCAGGTGTCGTGCGGGTAGGAGCGGGAGCGGCGAGGTCGAGGGAGGAGGTCCAACGGCTGCCAAGATCGAAGTGAGCAAGAGCACGAGGATGAGCGTCAGACGAAGAATGGGCTTTCGAAGCGGTGGCCATCTTCGGCAAAGAATCCAATTTTCCAAACGACAGTCGGGGGAAACCGGGGAGCGAGGTGGCGTGGAGACGCCTCTGGAGAAAAATGAATGCTGATAGCGTGCGCGCTGTCGCTTTTATAAGGGAGGACCGCGCCGCGCATGCGCGGTGGGATATGCAAGCAGGCGTCTACAAACCGGAAGAAACGTCCAGGGGAACATCACATTCGAGGAATGTAATGCTAAAATTACCAGGTTAAGTTGTTTTGGCAATAAAGAAACGAAGATTTCTGCCCTCAGGTTTTTGCTCGGTGGTGTCTAATACAAGACCACGTTTACGCAGCAATGACGAATCAAAACAGGTTAAATGAACAAGCATCAACATGTATGTGAGGCGGAACGTCCCCCTAGCGCAAACTAAGCTGGGTGGCTTTATACCGAAGTATTTACAGAGGTTGTTGGTGTCCAATAGTCGACCGAAAGTGGTGTGTGGTAGCGGCGATTTTTACCTCAGACTTTTTTGATCTTTTAAAATTAATGGCTGCAGCTTTTGTAGTTCTGTTTTCACAGCGTAGAAGAGAAAATTACAATCTTGTGTTTAGTGAAAACGGGGGTTGATTTGGTCCATTGGTGAAATATGGCAGTAAAAATGGCAGTAGAAATAGTGTTTGTTTTTAGCTGATTAGTGCTATCGGCCGCTGCAGGTTGGAAGCAAAGTCCGTGGACGATATAGCCTAGAGTCCTACAAAGATGGGAGTAGGACCAAATGAAAGATAATTAAATTGCACTTCCGTTAGGCCTATTTTTGTGGCTTTAACTTGATTTTTATGACCCTCCAATACGCAAAAAAAAACGGTAAAAATTATGTCAAAGTAAAAAAAAAATAAAAAAATAATAAAACTTTTATTTCCACATATAGAATGGAAAAAGGATCAGGAAGGGACTTTTTAGGGCCACTGACACCTGTCCAGAATAATTAAAAAAGCAAATGGGAAAAGAAGATTACATAAAACAAACCGGGCGGGTGGGCAGGGAACAGAGTAAAAAAAACTACACGAAAATGCAAAAAATTAATGCTCAACAGGCTAAAAACATCTCAGAAACATGCCAAGATCAGCCTCCCTCAGGTTTCGCCTGAAAATATGGAGGTTTTCGGACTCTACTACCCCCGACGATAAGCTGTTCCAAGGGCGGACCACACGAATAGAAAAGAAATACTTTCTACAATCCCTTTTAAAAGGCAAAACAGTAAGCTTGAGATAATGGCCCCTGATAAACCCATTTCCACGGACCACAAAGAAAAGCCCAGGATTAAGGTCGACCAGGCCACGCAAAATGGAGAAAGTGAGGCAAAGATCAGCATGCAGTCTCCGCAGCTCAAGAGACTCCAAACCAAGTTTAGCTAAACCTCTTGCATAAGGCATGTTATAGAATCCTGGTAGGTGTTTCATAAATGATCTTTGCACAGACTCAATATGCCTGATGTCTTTAAGATGATGCGGGGACCAGACTGGGCTGGCGTACTCAAGGATGGGACGTACATAAATAATGAATGCCCTGACCAGTGTCCGCACATCGCGGGAGACAAAACATCTTCTCACCATATACCCAACTCGTTTTGCCCTACTGACAAGTAGATTACAATGGTTTGAGAAATTTAAGTTAGATGAAAAGTTTACACCGAGATCCTTTATACAGTACTCAGTCTTACGGGCATGGTTTTCAAGTGAATATGTATAATTACAATTATTGTTTCCGAGATGGAGCACAAAGCATTTGCCATTGTTAAGAGGTAGTTGCCACTTAGCTGACCAACGGAGAATACCTTTAAGAGATGCCTGAAGCAGTGCATGGTCATTAACGTCCGTAATGGATCGGTACAACTTAATATCATCAGCAAATTTTGGTAGTTTAGCATTTTGTATATCTGTCGAAAGATCGGAGATGTAAATAACAAACAACAAAGGGCCGATCACTGACCCCTGAGGAACACCACTGGTGACTGGCAAGGACAAGGAAAAGGTAGATCTCAATTTCACTGCTTGAGTTCGATTTTTAAGGAACTCTGCAAACCACTGAAGAATCTTTCCAGAAATATTCAAATTTGATAACTTAAATAGAAGCTTGGAATGTACTACAGAGTCAAAAGCCTTGGCGAAATCAATACATATTACGTCAACTGGAGTACGGTTTTCTAAAGATAATGTCCAGTCGTTTAGACAGGTCAAGAGTTGAAGGGTAGTAGAGCGGCCTGGTAAAACCAAACTTGACCCTCATGATGTTTGTTCATAACGTCATAGTTTGTTCATGCAAAGTTCATTATGCCTGAACCAACTTTGAACTTCCAAATTAAACTTTGTCGTTGATGGCAGTTTTTCGCGTATTTGACTGCAGTATTGTGATGCTCTTGGGATCAAGGAAATTACATTCAGGCAAATCCGATAGATAGTTCGCCAGAACAGACTTTAACCTTCCAAAACAATAAAAAAAACCTTAAGAACCAGACGTAATGTTTTGTTTACCCTCATGATGTTTGTTTATGACGTCATAATTTCTTTATGCACGATTAAAAATTCGTGACAAACAAACTATTTGACTGAGATGATTTGGAAAATGATGCACGCAAAAACATAACCTAAAAGGATGACAAATTTTGCGACATACCACATATAGATATTAAAATTGGTTTTGTATCAACTGACTTGATATATGGAAAAATCGGATCCATAGAAGTGGTTTTAAAAGGGTGTCAAACCTTCGTTTCTCTGAAGCACGGAGGTGAGTGGATTGAGCGAGCAAGGTGAGCGATTTCCACGTAAACTAAACCTTTTCAATGTGTGTTTCGCTTTGCTCTGTCAATCTTTCATCTCTCACCTTCGTAGGGAATTACTTCTGAAGGAGAAGACGTACAAACGTGCAATGTACACCTGTATTCTTATAAGCAGTTTCCCTCCATTTGGAGCTCTTATTCCCTAGATGAAAAGTTGGCTTCACTGCCGTGCGTGTGTGAGCGCGGGCCTCTCTATATAGAGCCGGCGCAGCGGACCGTACTTCATCTTTCTTCCTAGAGCGACTGCTGTGGGAGGTTGCTCTTGAGCTCTCCTGTCTTCTAGCTATCTCTACACCTGCGGAACCGTCCCTGCCATTGGTGTACGGTCCTCTAGGGAGGACTGTTGATAGAGCTTTGGCTCGATCCTTCCTTGGACCATTTTTTCGGTTTTGCTTGTCCTCTGACGCCTATGTACCGGAACCAGGTGTTGACGCCCGGCCCGTTGCCCTGCACGGGCCACGTTTGCTGCCCGCCTCCCTTCTTGAGTACATGGCTGCTTTTATCAGCTATAGGTACATCGTTTTCCTGAGAGGACCGTTAAAAACGACGTCCCTGGCCCAGCCACCTTTGAACCAGATTCCCGGTTCTGCTATCCACAGACATCTATGAAGTATGAACCGGAACCAGGAATAGACTCCTAGACCATTGTTGTTTTCTGGACCACGTTTGCTGTCCACCCACTTTCTTGATCATGTTGTTGTTACGACTATTGTAGGGACATCAATTCCGGACAAGGACGTTCGCTCTGACTCAGGCCTAAGTACCCTTTGCACGGCCTACTGTCCGCTTCCACTCCTGATGGTGCTTCTACTTCCGTCAGTTGTCAGTACCTCAGTCTCTGAAGAGGAGCTTCTATGGTTTTGGCCCGATTCCCCTTGACCCGAATTTTTGGTTCCGTTTGTGCGTGGGCTCCAAAGGTAGGGTCCGGGCCTCAACATCCACCCAAGGCCTTTGGGTGGACCACAACTATGATCTGCCTGTCTTCTTGACGACGCGTCTGTTCACGTTTCTTCTGCGTCCTGCTACGGTTATACAGCCGTGCGTTTAGATGGCCAGGACCGGGCTCCAGTGCCTGGACCCAGAATCTGTGGTGGTCCGTGATTCATTATCCACCTGTTTTCTTGGGGATGTTGCTACTGTTAACCAGTCTTCTCACAACTACGACGATCCCCCTTGCTCCAGATGCCTGGGGATCGGGAACCGGACACCGTCACCTGGGCCCGCCCATGTGAGCATCTTATATAAGATCTTGTAAGATCCTGTAGATCCTGTATAAGCTCTTGTAAGATCTTGGTACAAGATCCTGCAGGATCTTGCACAAAGTAAGATCCTGTAGAATCCTGTAGGATCCTGCAAGTTCTTAGCAGGATCCTACAGGATCTTGTAAGTTTTGCTCTTCCTGTAAGAACTTAAAGGATCTTATATAGGATGCTCACATGGGCGGGGTAGGCCCTCACAGGCTACATTCTGCCTGTGTTCTTGTGCAATCCCCCACTCGACGATTGACATCGTCTGAAGCAACCTTTACACGTGGATGCTCGAGCATCGATCTGTCTTTGTACTTTCCTTACAGGTACCCGAGGCTCAGGGTCCGGGCCCAGTCTTGTAACCGGGCCCGGTACCTTTTTCACGATTCCGTTTCTTGATTCAGGTCTCCTGACCTCCGTTGCCGGTTTTCGCAGGACCCCAGGCCTTTGGTCGTTGTCAGGCTGTTGTTCCTTGCATCCCGGCAGTAACTCCGTTGTGTACGTGAATCAATGCTGCCTCAATCTCGGCCCGCGGACCCCTCGGGCCTCATTTTGCGATCCCCAAGAACCTAGGTCTAATAGGGACGGACAAGGGAACTACTGCAACATATTCAGTCGGGCTTCGGCCTCGATCCATATTGGTCGGGCTTCGGCTCGATTCTTCCTTACACCGTTTTTCGGTTTTGCTTGTCCTCAGACGCCTGCGGACCAGGACCGGGACCTGATGCCCGGTCCGCTGCCCTATGTGGGCCATATGTCAGCCTCCCGCCTTCCTTCTGGAAGACTGCTGCTTTTGTCAGCTATTGGTTTCCTAACAGGACACTTCGTTGGGCTCTGGCCCAGCCTCCTTTGAACCAGCTTGCCAATTCTGATTATCTATAACCATCTACAAACCGGAACCGGGAATCGACACCCGGCACGTTGTCTTTCTGTGGATCGCATCTGTTGTCCACCCACTTTCTTGAGGAGATGTTTTCACAACTTTTACAGGAATATCGATTCTGAGCAAGACGTCCCTGGCTTCTTCCCTTACAAGCCTCAGGTTGTGCTTCGAGCTTCTAGCTTCATTACTACTCAAACCCGGTTTGCGCCAAGAAGCCTCCTGTTCAACTGACTTTAAAATTTGCAAATGTATACACCCAAGCGCTAGTACATCTTCTGTTTCGCAGGGAACCGAAATTTGGTATTCGGGCCAAAGTCAGAGGTCGGGACCAGTGCCCTCTGTTCGTGTCCCACTCCTGGCTAACTGTTTTCCAGGTCGGAAATCCCTTGTCTACTCATCACGATCCCCTTGCCATTGCTCTTGGATACCTCTCACCATGTGATCTTGCCTGTGCACTGTTCCGCAGAAGACCTCTTTGTTTTGCCTTCCTGCTACGTCTGGCCTTCCCCGGCCTCTGTGTCCGGCTCACTTGGGGACCATCTGGACCACCATGGCATCGTGCCACCAGTTAACAATGACTACGTTGCTGTCAGGCGAACTGCGCCATATATTGGTCAAGTCGGACTGTTTCCAGTCAGCCTGCCTGGCATCTCCTATGCCTTTCTACAAGATCTTCATCATCTTTGGATCTCTTAGCGTGGTCCTATCTTCCACAATCCACCTTGACGGGCCAGTCTCTGTCCAGTAACCACGGACCCTGTAAAGTTAACTAGTTCCTACCTCCCTGCCTGCCGCCGTTTTTCCATGATCCGCTATTTTATCATCTACATCGGACCAAAATCGTTCATAGAACTATGAACGTGAAACGGGGGGGGGGGGGGACATCACAAGGAAGGAGTCATTAGGAAACGCATCGCATATGCCCAGGTTACCTCGTCCAATTACCCTGGCAGCGATTTCGCTTATGTGGCATTACACGGATTTTATCTTATAAGAAGTACTTTCCTTTCCTCCCATGACTAAGCTGGCCGACCGGACCGACCAGAACTTGTTCCTCGGACCTTAACGAACCTTGTCCTGACTTAGGTACGTTCCCACCAAGATTGGACTGACTGGCCGTACCGCCCGGTCCAGCATTTGTTTCTGTATGCAGTCTCGAAAAATATAATACAACTGTTTCTTTCCTCTGGCCTTTGGCTGAAGCATTTTCAACAAACCTAACTGACTTCCAAATAGCGGCCAACAGTCCTCCGGCCTTGCGCATCACAGCCGCTTCTGCGACTGCTCTTCATGACAAGACTTTGGTTTTTCTATACTTCCAACATCACGTTTACCAACGAGTTCGGAACATTGCAACAGTAGAATTGCTCCCTGCAGCTAAACTACACTCTTCTCCGACACAAGCTACCTTGAATTCGCCAATTCCTTCCGCAACTCCTTGACAAGCCCTTTCTGTGCACGTTCACACAATCCACCGATTTTCCTTCGTTCCAGTTACACTGCACGTTCGACCTCCGCCCCCCCTCCTCCTTCTCCTCCTTCCCCCCCCCTGCTTTTCCGGATTTCGCACCCGGTCCGTCGGGACCTAAGTAGTCCTTACTGCTTTCCGCGTCACGGCTCATACAGGCTTCCAAGAGTCCCCTCTAACCCTTTCCTTTCTGTGTCTCTTTCACACGAAGTTTTTCATTCTCTGCTTCCGGCCCGGTCCGGTCCAAAGGTTTGCAGGGATCCTCCACCTTTACTTGTTGAACCTACGCTTGTTTCGGATTGGACTGAGGTCGCCTTGTCGCAAGGTTGTCAATGGCTTTCGGCTTACAGCATGTTGCGATATGATGGTACAGATGCCTTTCTACCTGTGCTTTCAGGTATTACTCAGTCTTCACCATCCTCACGCAACAGCCTTCTTTACCGACGTACGGCCAAGGGTGTGGCGTTGGGATCCAGAGCCCTTCAATAACGTTGTGTACATTTTTTCTACTCCGCATCAGCTACGGCCTCGGGTAGTCAAGATCGCACTCCCTGGCCCGACCCACCGGTTCATCAATCTTGGGAGTCTCTCGGCAGCCTTGCTCTTTCATCACACTTACACACTTACAGGAAGTTTTCATTCCGGCTCATGCTTTGGCCCCTCTCCCTATTGACTATACAAGGTTTGCTTCGACAGCTCTTTGTGCATTATTCCTACTTGGGAGACCCCTCGATGTCTCTTCAGCTTTGTGTACACGGCATGTTACACTCAACCCTTTGGTTCCGTCAACCCCTTCCGGTTCCCTTCACCTGTTCCGTCATCTACATTATGCATCATTGCCGTCCGGACCTACGCCCTTCCTTCCCATGGTATTAAGACTGAGATTTTCGCTATTACCCAGGTGTCTCATTCCCTTTGCCCAGGGTGACGACTGCCATTGCTTGCCAATCCTATGAATGTACTGTTCTCCAGTTCTGTGCTAATTCCGGACTGGACAGTGTGGCTCACTCATGGCTCCTTTTATTCCAGGCCTGTCCTGATCATTCTCCGAGTGTCTTCGAGCCTTCTCCGTTCCGCCCTTGCGCTCATTCCAGTTACTTGACTTACGTACACCTCAGGCACTGTGGTAGTTGTCCCAGGATACGTTCCTTTGGGCAGCCGTCTCATAACACGGGTACCGTTAACCTTGGCCCGCCGCCAGTTTGACGAAGTGTGCTAATAAAACAGTTAATGTATATTTTCGTTGGGTATAAAAAGACTAAAATACCAGGTTTGACCTGGTCGATTTTAGTTTTTATTACTTGTACGAAAATACGTTACCTCTACCCACCCAAGCCTCCCCTCTAAAGGACCAATGTTCCTGAGAGGAAGAAAGATGAAGTACGGTCCGCTGCACCCGTGCTCCCACATGCCGGTAGAGGGAGGTTACGAGCACAGCAGGGAAGCCAACTTTTCATCTAGGGAATAAGAGCTCCAAATGGAGGGAAACTGCTAATAAGAAAACAGGTAATGTACATTTGCGTATACGTAATAAAAACTAAACTCAACCGGTCAGACCTGGTATTTTAGTCTTTTTGAATGATGTAGGTGAAATGCAGACCTGCTGAGGAATGTGATGAACGAACTGTGAGCAACAATTGCAATTAGTTTGCGTCGAAATAATCAGTACATCGATTTTGTGATGCTCTTGGAATCAAAGAAATGACATGAAGCATGGATCGATGCCATTGGAGTGAGCGAAGCGAACGATGTGGCTAGTTTTTACTAAAATCAACTCAATCTTCGAACCTTCACGAAACATTCAGGGAGACTGTGACTCCATGGATAGCTTTGGAACCCTAGGGTACCCTCCAAGAAGGTGCCCGCCACAAATTTGCTGAGGTCTAACTGTGGAGTGTGGATGGGCTGGCTGAAATTAGTTTCTTTTGCCTAAGAAAATATACATCACCTCATCCCACTCTACCTCCCCTCTTAAGTCACCTTCTGGACAAATCGAGAGTGAACAAAAGATGCTGAACCCTCGAAGCAAGCTCTTTTAATAGGAGTGCACGCACACACAGTTGGGTTACCAAGTTGGCTGGATCCAAACAACGTAAAAACTATAGGATGTAACACAGCATTGCGAGAACATAATAATTCAAGGTAATGTATATTTTCGTAGGCAAAAGAAACAAATTTGTATTTTTATATTGTGTCTTGATTGTTGATGTGGTGGTCCTGTTTGTCTACATTAGGTTTCTGTAGTGTTGACATGTTATTCTCTTTCCCTTAGGTGGCTATTACCATTTTTGTACAAAGGCTATAAAAGAGATATCGAAGAAGACGATTTATATGATGTACCAAAGGAAAATCGTTCGGAACATCTTGGAGATGTCTTGCAAATGTAAGAATATAATTTTTGTCATTCACAACTGAATCGTCTGCCATACCCTTGCTTTGCATCTAATGGTCACGAATTTCCAAACAAGTAAACATTTGATATGTCAAGGAAGCGAATTTGTTCTGACAGGAATTCATTTTTTATTGCCGTCGAAAACATCCGTTAACTATTTTTCCTTATAGCAGTTCCTTCCTTTGAATCCCCTAGCGATGAAAGTTGGCTTCTCTGCCGTGCTCGCAGCTCCCTTTCCACTGCACATGCGTGTAAGCCTCTATATAAAGAGCCGCCTCGAGCTGGGCGTCATTCTTTCTTCCTAGGGCTGCCACGACACATGGATCTCTCTTTGGCTCGTCCACCTTCAACCTGTGTTATCACTATGCCAGGACCTGACGGATTCTAATGGATTCTCCTGTTGTCGCCGCCTGGCCTACTCGTCAGTCGCCAGCCTTCTACCTTTTCTCCCGGATTTTCCTGCTAACCCCCTAGCAGGGCTAACATATTCAACAAAAACACAGTGGCACCGGATTCCTCGGCCAGTCCTCCACGACGCAGCGGTCGTCTACAATCTTCTCGGATTCACTTGAACTGTAGGCATCTTCAGGCTTCAGCTTCCCTCGGCCGCCCTTTGGATTCCTACTTCTGCTTTCGGTGTGCAGATCTTCCGTCACGTCAATCTCTTCTCCGGCCTGCCTCACGACCTTCGCCTTGGATTCCGTGACTTCAAATCCTCTTGTCTTCCCTGGTTGCTCGGCGCTTGGCTACCAGCTCCTTTTCCCCAGTTTCCCAGTTCCCGGCATTCTCCTGCAACAAACTCTTCAGTGGATTGTGACCCCTCGGCTCCACCGACAAAGCTGCGGTTTCCTACCTACATCCAGTCTTTCTAAGACTGGCCCACTGACGCTTTCTCCGGTTCCTGCTCGGACTTCGGCCTCCGCCTCACGTTGCCATCTTTGCGCTGAACTCACAATAACTTCGACATAGCCAGCGGCGGATTCCCCGAGCCGAGGACCATACGCTGTGGTCCCCCATCCTCAGTCACCAGATTTCCTCTCCTTGACGCCTCAGTTTCTGTCCTCTATCTCTGGCATTCGAATTACGATTGCAGGAATCACCAGGATTGTCTCCAAGCCATCAACAGTTCCAGCACCGACCCTTCCGTCTGACGAACCTTCTTCTGGGCCCTCTTGCACAGACTGTTGAACCCCTCCGGATTCCTGTCCTTCACACCTAGGTCTCCTCCAGCGGTCTAGCAGTGCTGCCGTCCTCTCGAACCTTGCAGCCTTTCTTCAACTGCGTCTGGATTTTTCCCTCATTGTAGATTCCAAGAACCCTTCTTTTTTGTAATAAACTATGTCAGTTGTCGTGTGTGCGTGTGTGTGTGTGTGTGCGTGTGTGTGTGTGTGTGTGTGTGTGTGTGTGTGTGTGTGTGCGTGCGTGCGTGCGAGATCCACTACAGGCTTACCCTTCACGTCTATCATACGTCTGCTTCATGCCATGGAAAAGCCATCATCGGCTCTCCTCCTTTCCTGGTTGCCTTCCTCATAAGAGGCTGATGCATCCTGCGCGGTTTCCCTCCGACCTTATGCCATAGCACTCTACATTCGGCGATCTCCTTCGGGACCAGCATTCATCAGGTCCCGTCTCTTGTCTCACGTTATTCCAACTGCTAACCACGGGGTCATCACCAGGCATTCACCTTCTCCGGTTGCCGCCGGACCCACCTCCAGCATTGCACCAGTATAGATCGGTCCCTGGTACCCTTTCCAACGACCGCACGGCCCCCGTTTTCCTAATTAAACATAACCCCGTCTGGTACCATGGACAGCCGGCATCCTGAGCCGGTCCTCCAGAATCCCTCTTCGACCGCTTCGTTCTCCTTTCCATGTGACCAGCTTATGGTTTCCCTCGGCCCTCCGCCTCTCAGAAAAGGGAGGGGGGGGGAGACAGCAACCACGAGGGATCAAGGATGGGATAACACAAGACAGCTAACCTACGCTATCTCCACCACGGTATCCGGATACCAGTCTCTCTAATAGGACTCCAGGCCAACGCTACTTCTGTACAACCATGGTCACCAAGGACACACTGCAGCTTCTGCCTGTCACCGTCATATGACGCTCATGGTAGTTGGCACACTTTTAACTTTTTTTCCGTCGCCTGTTTGTTCGCAGCTCGTTACCGGCTTTCATCATTGCAACACCTCCTGAAGACGACTCGGCCTCTTCTCATACGAAGAAGGATGACCAAGAAACCTCTACTCCTGTGGACAATTATGTTGGACCCTTCCCCGATGCAATTCGGTATCCCTGTCTGGAATTTGTGAGTGACAAATATGACCTGAACCCACACCCGTGTTGCCAGTTTCGCAGAACCTGCGGCTGGTACACACTCAAATGCAGCGCGTGTGTAAAGATTTCAGAAGATTTATGGAAAGTAATTCTCCGCCACCATGCGAAAACCTGTCGGCAGAACCTTAAGAGAGCATCGCAACGCTCATCCGGTGGTTAAAGTTCTTCGACCTCCAATTCTTCCAGAAGGGTGACTTTTGGCACCCCCTTTCGGCACCAGACTCTGCGCAGTTGGTATCATCTCCACAGACTTCTCTCTGTTGTTCCACCCCGAACGATCCCCTGTCACCATCATCGGCATCTCGGAAGCGTTCCAAGTCCACACCAGGTTTCCCAACAAAGAATAAGTCACAGACTTTTGCGGCATCCAGGCAGCCGCAGTCCCCTTCACAACCTTTAACAATCACCACTCGACTTTGCCTCGTCCTACTCCAGCCAGGACGCCGCAGTTCCTATCTCTTGATGCTGTACGGACTTCTCTCCTGCGCGGCCTCCAATTGTCCGCCGACGATGAGGCACACGTATCCGTCAATTTGACATCGTTGGACACTATTCTTCGTGCCTGCCAGCAAGAAATGAACACTCTACGAGCTTCAAACAAGCATTGGCTGAAGCATTTTCAACGGACCTAATGGATCTCCGGATAGCGGCCGGTGGGCCTCCGGCCCTGTGGATCCCGGCTGCATCTGCAACTACTCTTTGAGATTAGAATTTGTAATTGTGCTTCAAACATCACGCTCGCCGACGAGATCAGAATATTGCAGCAGAAGAATCGCTTCCTGCGAATAAACTACTCTCTTCTCCGTCACAAGCTACCTTGGATTGTACCAATACCTTCCTCACCTCCTTGGCGAACTTTTTACTGTGTACATTCGCAAAACCCGCCTACTTCCCGGTGGTCCGGCTACTCTGTGCGTTTGATCCCCTCACTTACCAACAGCCTCTTCCCCGGATGTCGCACCCGGCTCGTCGGGACCTCTGCAGTCCCCTCCGCTTTCCACACCACCACTGCTAAAGGATTCTAAGGAGTTCCCTCTGCCTCCTCCTTCCAATATCTCTTTACACGAGGTTGTCAATCACTAACTCCCCCGGCCCGGTCCTGAGGTTCACCAGGGTCCTTCACCTTTAATTGCTGAATCTATGATTGTTTCAGCTTGGACTGAAGCTGCCTTGTTGCAAGGTTGTCAACGGCTTTCCGCATACAGCATATGGCGATATCATGACGCGGATACCTTTCTACTTGTGTTTTCAGGTATCACTCAGTATTTCACTGTCTCCACTCGGCAGCTACCTTGCCTTCCTTGCCAATGTAAGGCCAAGGGTGTGGCATTCGGATTCCGGGCTCTTCAACACCATTATGGACATTATTCTAACTCCGAGTCTACTACAGCCTCGAGGAACTAAGGTCACACTCACTGCAATATGCTTTATCTTGCCCGGCCCGCCGGACCGTTAGTCTTGTGACTGGTCTCGTCAGCCCTGCTCTTTCATCGCTTCAGAAATGTTGTACATGGACCTTTGTTTTACTCGTGATTATGACCTCGGTTCTTCGCTGGATTATTTTGTGCATCATTCTTGGTCAGACCCGACTTTCTTGCTCATTGACTACCTACAGAAGGAAGTTTCTTTGTGCTGTGAAAAGTGCAGTACCTGTCAATTTATAGCATTGTTGTCCCAATGATGCTGCTTGCTGCTTGAGACTTGAATAGCTGCCTCAGTTACCCTACCGCGCATGCGCGGTCCTCCCTATAAAGGGTGCGTGCTTGGGAAGCTCGTCATCTCTTTGTCTCAAGCTGCCGCCCATTCGACAGCTCGCTGCACCTGGATTCTTCCCCGCCGTTTTCTTCCCTTTCTCCGCAGCTCTCCCTGCTCTCGGCGACCGCTACACGCCTGGCCCCGATCAGATCGTGTATGTAGCTGACTTTGCAGCCCTCTCCGCCGTTTCCGACTACCTATCAAGACGACCACTACACACCCGGCTTTGCACGGGATACGCATGTCTCCTCCGACGCCAACATCGACTCCCGTTCGCCCCTCACGGCCCACCGGTTCTAATACATGTACTCGACACGCCGAAGTGCTCCTCTACAAAACCAAGTAGCAACTCCGGGAAACCTCATCTCCCACTTGGATTTTGAATTTTCGCCGCCCCTCGCCAATGATGGATGTCGCACCGTGCGACACTGCTCTTGCCTCGGATGCTGCTCTCTCTCCTCCGGCCATCCTTCCCGCTCGCGTCGACCGCTGCACGCCCGGCTTAGTACGGGATGTGCATGTCGGCAACGGCGATACCGACGACGACTCTCCGCCGCAAGACGGCCAACGCACGCCGCCCCCTCCCGCTCTATCGGTCTTGGCAGAAGACATACGACAACCACCTGACGACTCGCCGCTTGACTTATCTTCTAGTTCGTCGCGCAGACAACACAGCGTCACATGCAGTGAAGCGCACAACCTCGTCGACTCGGTCTTCAGCCACTTTGCCGGAAAGACACCGATGCCTCCCCCATCGTCCACCTCATCTGTTCGGCAAGCCAACACTCGTGACTGGGTCACCTCTACTTCGCCTCATCTCCCACCTAGGTCATGGATTCTCGCCGCTCATCTCTAAGGAAGTATGTCGCATCATACGCCACTGCTCTCACCTCGGATACTGCGCTCTTCCCCCGACCGTCTCTTCCGCCCATGACGACCGCTGTGCGCCCGGCTTAGTACGGGACGTGCTTGTCGGCAACGGCGATACCGACGACTCCCCGCTACAAAACGGACAACGCAATCAGCCGCTTCACGAGTCCGATACGCCTCTTAGGGGGCTGATTCCGACACCAGCCCCACCACTTGGACATCTCCCACAAACATAAAACCCGTCAGACAAGACAATCTAGCCTTTCGAACGCCTAAATCAAACGGGCACCAAGTCAGTCGCCCTTCTACTGTGAAACCATCAGCTCCCTCGAGTGTCGCACGATGCGACACTCCCCTCTGGGAATGAAGCATCCCTTCGGGCCGACCAACGACCACGCTCGGACTTCCGCCACTCTGCCAACAAGACACCTACGTCTCCCCCGTCATACATCTCATCGGTACGGCAGGTTAACACTCAAGACTGGGCTGCCCCACTACGAGCCATGAAAACCATAAACGTACGTCGCCCAACGTCGTCTCACCAGCTACGAAGCTCAACCGCTCGTCAGTGTCGCACGATCCCACCACAGTGTCACGACACCCTCAGACGCCTCTGCCGCTCGCATAGCATTTCCTCTGCCCGGACATCATCGACGACACAACCGTGCCATAGCATTTCTACTATTACTGCTGAAGACTCCGTCGCACAACACTGTGCCACACAACTCCGTTTTGCCGGCTATGAAGCACAAGCCCCCGTCAGGGACGGCCGACCCTACTGCCGTGTCACGACATCCCTTTAAGCCTCCACTGCCCGTAAGACATTTCCTCTCCCGAACAACAACATATGCTGCACCGGACTACTTCCGCTATAAGCCTTCCAGATCCACTGATGTTACCAAGCAGAAGCGCCGTCCACAACGACCGCTGTACGCCGGCTCTTACGAGACTGTAATGTCGGCTTGCCGAAAAACGATTGGAGAGGATACACGACCTCCAAAAATCAAAAAAGCCGTGGAACATTTTTTTTTATTTGCGCTCAAGCGCTAAAAAGACCTCGGTCTTTGGATCTCCATAACTCCGTGAAAAATGGACCAATCCGTCTCATCTAAACAGCTCTTAATAGCCACGAACTTTATCTGTTTTCCCCCGCAAACAGAGCACGAAAATTCCATCTAGAAGTCATTCTACAGCATTTAGAAAAACGCACGAAACTGAAGCCGTAAAATCACTGTAGCGCACGAGACGCCATTTTCGCCACTTGTAAAAATTTGTATTTACTTTTTATTTTCACTTGGGCATAAAGCCGAAAACATTAGTTTAGTGTTTGTAGGGAGGAGCTTCCTCTGCGAAGGTACTTAACCTCCTACTTAATTGTACATACAACTCTTTGAGTGTGATATTTTATATTGTGTTGAACTGCAGCAACTTTTATGAAAAATGTCCACAGTGATCGTCGCCTGTCCTTTAACTATGCAATAGTTAATATAGACATATGCAATATGGCGGCGCATATGTAGACTGACTGGCTCCATGGCTCCCACGAGAAACCAACTATTCTTGGAGTTGAAATCTCCACTTGTGCGTGTCTGGTAAAAAATCTTCCGTGTGAGCATCCCTTGCACAAGGTGTGCCAGTTAGGTATCCTGTGTCTTGCATTTTGGGTGAGTTTTGGTGCAAAACATTTGAGGCTGATTCATGCTTTTTGAGTTCACCTTTTCGCTGACAAATT
>JAHWFP010208221.1:9188-32333 GCA_023313725.1 Lithobius niger | reverse complement strand
GAAATCCAAAATGGAATCTTAGAATTGAGCTAAGGGAGCCAAGGAGGGAATTCCTTCGAAGCCCTTTTTAGTAAAACCATTCATTTTCAGCAAATTTAGAACATATTTGAAATGCCGAAAGAGCCAGTTTTAAGAATATTCTAAATGCAATAAATGCTTGTTTGTCTGCTTTTACTAAAATTTCCTCTTAACTATAATAATAATAAGATAATAATATAATAATAATAAGAGGTTTACTCTCATCAAAAGTGGGAGTGGGATTACGGAAGGGCAGGCCACTAATACCGTTCCCAGCGTTAAAAGGAAAAGAGAGAAGAAGTGAATTCATATCATGGAAGAGTGATTAAAAGGATTTTGTCAGTAAGTCCTTTTAAGGAATTTAGTGAGATCACAGCTCAGTAGCTTCTTCTTAAAGATTGAGATTGACGCGGCAGAGACCGTCTCTTCGGGTAGTGAGTTCCAAATTGGAACTTCCGGTCTTGGTGAACACGTCCCTCTTATATCCCCCCCCCCCAACCGGTCCACCTCGAACGTGTCGCAGGTCCTGGCTATTCGTATTTAAAGGCGAGTTGCCATCAAACGTCAGCTTGCAGCATCTATCGCCTTCTAGCTTTCTCTAGCGTTTGATCGCAGCAAGCAAAGGAAAAAGAAATAAAAAAGGGTTTAAAGGGTTTAACGAGCGTTAACCACTCCTGGTCATCTGCCCGAAGCCCTAAGGCCCTATGTCTGCAACAGCCAGATTCCCAGGTGGTCACCCACCCAAGTAAAAAGAAATATATTTTAATACAACAAACAAATAAATAGCGTGCGGTGTTATTGTTGAGTAAACATTTGACAAGTCCTCGTTCACCTGGAAGAAAGCTGTAAAGATTAACCGAATTACTGCCACTAGATATAAACACACAAAACAACTTGACGAACGCTATATGCAAATCAGTTTCACGTTATTGGCGGAGCGGAGCGAGCGTATCGTAGCCTATAACGGACACTGCAAATCGATGGTTGGTGGGTTGGTTTCACGTTCGTAATATGGGTGGAGCCCAAGCAAAGGGCAGATTGCTACAAAATTTTCGACATTGCTCGATAGCACCAAAAGTATTTGCCGATCTCTAATTTGACGTAAATTGTCCAATTATATTCCACGAAATTCCGATTTTTCGCATTTGTCGATCTAACACTCGCCATTGTAAATTTGGAACCCTGAATAGTTAAGGAATTCCGATGAAGCATAGCACCGGGCTGCTGGTAATCATATACGAGCTTTTAAAAGCCGTCAAAATAAACTATCGTTGCATCGTTATAGCTAAGAGTACGGCAGGCAAATGGAAATGAAAAAAAAAGGATTCGTTAACGACTTACATTTGTTTCACGTGAACAGAATGCTTGGAGGAATCAAACCCACCTAAGAAGAGACATGGCGAACAAACTAGTTTTTACGCTATCAATGGGAACCCCAAATGTAAAACCTCAAATCGCTGCAGCATCAGGAAACTGTTTTTGTAAAACGAAAGCAACAGCAGACGACGTGTTTATACCGCAATACGGAATAATACGATGGCTTCGTATAATAATTTCAAGATTCTTTGGTTGCTATGGAGTCTGACTCTCAATCCCGTGTACAAGAATGAGTAGGTTTAACATCGAACGCAGTTCTTGTAGCTGTCGTGCTTACTACAACGGCAGCTACAAATTAGGCCTAAACGTTCTGAAGGCTTTGCAATTTTTTTTAATTCTGTTTTCACACCCAAGCTAACACCGTCTGAAATACAATTGCGATAATTCCAACTTAAAAAAAAAATTCGCGTTCGCAGTTGTATTATACGCCAGAGGTGTTCGCTGTAACATTATCGTAGGAGGCGGCATAAGGAGCTGGGCATCTTTTGAATCTTTGATTATTGTAAAGTACTATCGTTACTGCTGATTGTTTAGCTTGCATTTAAATACTGTATTATTAAAATATTGCAAATCTAGGAAAAAATACTCTGCAATAAATAAAAACAATGTAAGCATTATTGGCGGTGGCACGCTCTTTGCCTGCTTAACCACGGCAGCTAACATAGTATTTTACTTTTGGAAAGCGGCGATGGCGGAAACAGGCTGCAAGTAACGAAACAGAAACTAAAAGAGGGAACTAACGAAAGCTTCACCAAAATTAATATGAAACGTAGATTAGGCCTACCTAAAATACAATAAAAAAATTAAATTAAATGTGAAAAGGACCAGCAAAGATCTTCACAGCAAAAGGCAAAAAGCTTAAACGTAGCCAAGTAAGCACTGCACCCAGATTTTTACAGGAACATTATACAAGTGTTCCAAAATCACTAAAATGAGCGTAAATACAAATTTAAAATAAATTTCTATTCGCTCCGCCTACAATAGACCCAAAGCCTGTTACCTAGTTTATTTCTTTTTTAATTAAACACTTTTATGTTTACACTCTTTTTACCTCTGTTCTCTTCGAAATAGTTTACTACCACTGTATATTTTTTTAATGTATTTATTTTTTATTTTACCTAGACCTACATACACTTAGTTTTTTCCTTAGTGTTTATTCATGCTTACCGCACAATTTGCAGCTCAGAATATATTTACACTTTTTCCCTCATGGCTTCTTTACATATATCACAGTATTTATTTTTTTATTAATTTTGACGAGCCGTTAGTCAGCCGAAGCAATTAATGCTTGTATGGCTGAACCGGCTCAATTTTGAACATTACCAGACTTTTTTAGAGAAGAAGAAATCTGGTAAACGGAGGTGCCAGCCCGGGGATTCGATCCGGGAAACCTCCGATCATCGACGGGGCCGAAAGATTGTCCAGAATTAGCCAGAATAGTTCCCATAGCCGTTGAAGGAGCATGGTAGCCTCTCACGCTACCCTGGCAGGCAGTCCTGGAGGGGACTTTGCCAAGTCACAGGACTGTGCCATATACTATATTGGTTTCCTTTTTACCTAAACATGCATGTACTCGCTTTGCCAGTGTTTTTTTTTTTTTGTTGCTTCGGAATTCTTTTTCTTTTTCTTTTTTTGCAGTTCTGCACGTACTCAATTACTTTTTTTTTGCTTTTAGTATGTATTTTTGTTTTTTGATTAGCCTTTACTTCTGTATCAGACTGCTCATTTTTTTTTCAATTCAACATGAATTAAAATTTTGTTGTTATTATTACTTTGTATCTTTCAACGGTTTTGTTTTGTTTTCCTCATTGTTCTTTACAGCATTTTTGTTCCTCTGCAACCATTCTCGTGTTGTACCATTCCTATAACGGGCGTCTTAACTAAAGTTAAAGTTAAAGATGGCGCCATGGTAGATTCTTTATAATCTACCGTGGCGCCGTATAGTGGCAGTTCAGTCATATCGTTAATCGTTACGGAATGCTTTCAGGCGCACCAGGACGTACCAAATGTTTCACAATAATTAAAGAGGCATGTGGCTTGTTTGTATGTCTTTGTGTATTCCTTTACTTGCTGCAAGTATAAGCATAGCCGGCCTTTCCCACACGTCTGGCGAAGCCATCGGGGAACTTCGTGTTCCTGGTAGGTCTAACCTTGGTGGTAAGGCAGTCGTGACCCACCTACCCTGCCTATTCCAATTAATTTGGCCATGCTATTTTTAAATTTGTTTTATGTTTAACTTGTACGCATGTTTTTAATTTATGCTTTTACACTTTTATAATCCCATTCATTATTCTTTGCCACACCTTCCCGTCTTGCTTTTTATCTTCGTATATTTACTGCTGTCCCAATTTTAGGCTGACAGTCAGCGACCCCCCAGGGTCCTTGCCAGGCCTGTTGCTACAGCAATAGAATTATTATTATAATTATCATTATTGACTGTGAAAATTACTCTAAATGCACCTGCCCAAAATTAAACCAAGTTTCGAATCATAAATATCTTGGGTTGGAAATCGACGATAACTGGAAATTTGTTAATCAAATTGAAGCAACAATTCGTGAAATTAGGAGAATAATACCTACATTATACATGGTCCGAGAGCTTTTTGACAGTCGAATAAAAAAAATTGCTCTACGAAGCGTGGGTCTTCTAAAACGTTAGGTATGCTTGCCCAATTTTTGGCTTTACATCCACTGGTTACGTCGACAGACTACAAAAAACTTTAAATAAAGCCGCCAAATCCCTTTTTGGCAAAAAAGGAGAGAAAATCTACTAAAGAAATCTTTAACGAAAATAAACTATTCACTTTTTATACACTTTATAAATTTAATATTATCCATAGTAGCTACTTCGATCTAACCTATCAAACAAATATCGCACGACCATCAAGAAATAATAAGGCTTGGCTAAAAACGCCCTTATGGCGCAACTCCTACGGAAGATGCTCTGCGTTTGTTGTACCACCAGTCCTCAACGAAGTCCCTGAAGAGCTTAGAAAAACCATCACATTTAGAAATATTAAAAAAAAAGATTAAACACTGGCTGCTTGATACCGAGGGACTAAAATCATGTAAACAATTCTAAACTTCATACACCTCTAAATACCACGTTACAAGACTGTATTCTGTGCGCGGCGTATCTTGAGTCTTGCAAGTATCTTATAAACGGCTACTTTTTCCTGGAGGGGGTGGCTTTAATCGACAGCCGCCATTGTTTTTGTAACCATCTTGGATATCAACAAGGCACTCCGCTATCAAAAACATGCAATCGATTTTTTTTTGGTCTTTCTGCGGAGAACTCAAGAAGGCCGCGGACATAATAAATAATTTTAGCAATGTGATGACTTGTAACAATATTTATTTGTCTGTTGTATATGTACATAGTTAATAGTCAGTGCACATACAAGCTTTGCTTCGTGCTTTTTTTTTTATGTACACGTGCTGTATGCTCATTGCTGATTAAACAAATTAAATTATTATTATAATCAATAGCGCTAGATGATGCTGACTTGTATTTAGTGACAACCCGCCTTTAAATACTGCAACCTCAAAATCGAATCCATCGAATCTTGCTCCATAGCCTCTTTATTAGTGACGTTGTATGCTGCACCCAATTTTGCCTCCTGCACTGCCCAACTGACAAGAAACCATGAAAAATTGCTGTATGTATTTTTGTTGCGTAGTGCCCGCAGCTCAATTTATCAAGAGCTTAAGGACGGAGGAGGAGCAGAATGCCTTTCGCCAGCAAGAACTTAAAGGTGGCTGTATAAAGAAACGACAGAATTGAGTGTAGCTATAGCGGCTATGCGCTTTATCGACGTCGGATAAAAAAAAAAGATTCATTTTGAGAGGATTTTTGGTCGGCTGCTAGATCTTCTTCACAGAGATGGGTGGGTGCAGGCCGCCTTCCTGGGTGGACAGCATAAAATTGACGCGCGCTTGGCGTTGCGTGAGAATATGGAACCATGAATTCTGCATTAGGGCTCTCGCGAGCTTTTCTCCCTCTCAAACATAATCCATGTGGGGGAGAAAAAATGAACCGTTGCACTTAAACCTTGTTCTTGGTTGTCAGGTTTCTGCGGAGATCCAGTGGGCACTCTGTCAATCTTAGTGGGAAACAAGTTAAAGGGCTATACTTTCCTAACAACCTTCACTTGTAGTTTCTCGCAAAGGATCTTTAATTCGTTGCTAAAACACACAGCAACATATGCAGAAGTCAAGATACAACGTTAAAAAAGTAGCAGGCCAAGTCCTTGCTGACACAAACGAAACTTACATGGAGGCAGCCATCTTTGAATTTAACGAAATTTAGCCTCATGAGCCTTTATTATTGTTTTTTTTTTTCTAAGTGATGATAAATCCACACTATCAGAGTGCATTTTTTTAATATTCACCACAGCATATATTGCAATATTTTAGCAATGTTTATACTTTTTTAATTGTACAGCTTCTTTTTGGGCCTTTTAACACTTTTCACACCTTTCCCTATGTCCTACACGTTTGGCGATGCCATCGGGGGCCTTTGAGTCCCTGGCAGGTCTAACCTTTGTGGTAAGGCACATCCAACCCTCTTACGATCACCATTCCTTTGCCATATTATGCACATTGTGTTTACATGTACTGCGGATGGCTATTAGTGACCCCCCTCCCTGGTCCTTGCCAGACCCGATGCTATCGCAACAAACATTATTATTATTATATTATTAAGGTAAATTGTTTATCTTAAGGAACCAAATATAATTATTCAGATTAAAGAAGTAAATATAGCTAAATACTTAGGTATGACCATTGATTCGAATTATAAATTTAATGAACATTTTGAATTACTAATTAAAAAATTAAGAAGCATTCAGCCAAAATTATACCTTTTGAGACCGATCTTAAACCATAATAATAAGAAAATCGTGTATTATGTACGGATTGAATCTCATCTACGATATGAGATAGAATTTTATGGTTTTGTCCACGAGGATTATATTATAAAGTGAGTTCAAAGTATTCAAAATAAAATAGTGAAAATATTATTTAAAAACAATAAGGACTGCTCAATTCATGAAATATACACACATAACAATATAATTAAAGTAATTAACTTGAGGAATTACGTTATTATACTAAAAAGCTATTTTTATAACCGACGAAAATATACATTACCTGTTTTATAGCAGTTTCCTCCTTTTTGAGCATTATTCCCCTTGAAAGTTGAGAGTTGTCTTCCCTGCCGGACACGTACGGTACAGTGCATTAAAAATTCCTTGGGGTTCCGGCTCGCACAGTGGGATACTTGAACCTAGCCCTCCACCGGGTGACAAAGTCCGCTATAAAACAGGTAATGGGAATTTTCGTCGGCTATAAAAAGACTATAAATTGCAGGGCCCGAACTTGCTTAATTTTAGTTTTTATTGCCTATCCGAAAATATACATTACCTAAATTCCCGCCCAAGCCTCGCCTCCATGAACTAGGTTCTGGAATATGGAGAAATGATGCCGGCAGGACGCTGCGCTGGAGCGTATATAAGATGGCCTAAGCCCGCGGATGCGCAGTACCGTACGAGCCCGGCGGGGAAGACAACACTCAAACTTCTAGGGGAATAATGCTCAAAAGGGGGGAAACTGCTATAAAACATGTAATTGATATTTTCGGGTAGGCAATAAAAACCAAAATTAACCAGGTTCGGGCACTGCAATTTTAGTCTCTTTCATTGTTTAACTCTTTGGAGAGAGAGGTAATTTCTTCTCGCCGGAACAATCTTCAATTAAAATTACATTTAATTAGGAACAATTATGGAAAACGCAACAGTAATTTTGTTTTGCCATATGTTCTTAACCTACTGCCAAAAAAGCTTTTTTTTTTCTCGATAAATACTCTACTTTAAAAAGAGAACTGAAGAAATGGATTATTCACCAATGATGTTGTAAATATTTATAATCAAATTTTTGTTTTCACTTTATGTTTTGTATTAATGTATACTCCGTAATTAGAATACCATATTGATATACTTTGTTAGATAGGCAGTTATTTATTAGAACTATATTTCTAGAATTTTTTTTTAATATACATTCGGATTCACACCTTGTTTGAAATAACTTAATTATATACCTCATATCCAAGCACATTTATTGTGCTTCATGGGGCAATTTTGTACCGCAATAAATAAATAAAAAAAAAACTAGCTGTACCCCCGGCGTAACATACGCCGGTCTAGCTGGTTCCCGCGTACCTAAGTGAAATACTTTACTGGCTAGCACGAAATGAAAATAACTTCGAGGCCCCAATCTTTCTCCTCCCCGCCTTCCCCCCCCCCGGGCCCCATCGGCGGGTTGTCCCGGTGCATGGGGTCAGATTTCCCCCCATATGCGCCTATCACTGGTAGTTTCCCCTCTCCACTGGGCTCCCCCCCCCTGAATTCCCCCATTGTGTGGTGTGACTCGCCGCTCCCCTTCCCTTTGAATCCCTGTTGTTTGGTTTTCGTAGGGACGTAAATGTCTTTTTGCAATGGAGGACGCTGCTGTTACATGTTGCTGAATTGACTGTTTGTCCGTTCTGACACTTAAGTGCGATAAACCCAGCAACGATCGTGCAGACAATGATTGTTTCTCAACTATTTTTGAAGACTCTTCCTGATTGTTACAAGGCACAAACATTGTAATGCACACACAAACGTTTGTTACTGATTGTTATGCACACACACCTGATGATTTTGCTCAGTGTCACCCAAGCCTTTTATATACTGTATATAGATTATTATTATTATTATTTTGGTGTCGAGATCACAACGAGGTGTGTAGTATCAAGCCATTGTTGTTGACTTTAATAATTTACGGCAGTGGAATATTTCGCATTTAAAAATCGCGTATCAAGCTTCACGAGTTGCGTCCATAACTCAATTCGGCTGCTAGAGCAGTCCTTTTTACGGTGTACTCGGTATGACTGGTGACAGAAATCGGTGGCTAAGAGGAAAACGCGTCGAATCTGTAGGATCAAGCCTTTATAAACATTAGGAAACCTTGGTACAGCGCTAGTGACCTGACTGTCGACGCGCCATTAAGCCTCATCCCCCACTTCCCCCTGGGTTCCTAGGTACGATGAGGTACAATTTCTTTGTGACGTTGTCACTTCACGAATTGTACGGTTAAAAAATAAATGAAAGAATCATTTTCGCATTGGCTGAACGTGGGGGAAAATGGCGGAAGAGTACACATCCTCAAGCGTGCACACCGACTGCATTAAAATCGTGTAACATTATAACGTTACGTCACTACCATGCATTTCAAATATTGGGTGAAAAATGTTTGGCACGGCTTTGTACACGGCGTCGTCTCGGTTAATTGTTTTGTGTTCTCGACATAGGTTTTGCACGCGCAAGCAACAGACCTTCCGCAAGAACGGTAAAACGGGCAGACATCTTTTGCCGACTGACTGCATTCCTCCGACCGCGCGCTTGGCAACTTCCGCTCCACAGAATCGTCGACACGTTCAGCACGTCGGTGCCAGCAAATAAAAATAATTAAGAAAGGCGGGGGTGCGGAATGAAAAAGTAGTGTTTCCACGCTCAGTTGTAGAAGAGTCAGTACGATTGAGAGTGGGGGGAAGGGGAAGGGGAAGTTGAGGGGGGGGGGATGAGGAACGCGAATGGCACATTTCCCATCGTGTCGTCTTTGCCAGGTTGTGTCTATCTGCGCGAAATGCTTTTGAAAACAGACTGTGACTTGAAAACTGATCAATATATAAATCAATGAAAACTGAAACTGAAAATACCTCTAATTATGAACAAAAGAAACACCAAAATTGAGTAAGTTGGAGTGAAATCTATGCCGGGAAGAGTAGTGGACGACTTCCTCCCCCCCCCCTACCCCCACACACCACACCCAATGTAGTCTTGACACAAAAATTGCCAATATTTCGGTCTTTAATAAAATACAGCAGACCCTTAACCAGGCGTTCTACAATAAAAAATATTAATTTACAAACATTAAATTATCAATGGCCAAAATTCGATTTAAAATCACGTGAATCTTAAAAATTTTCACCCCTGTTTTAAAACCTACCTTCTAGCAGCTAGGATAATCAAAAATGAAGTAAGATAACTCCCTGTGTCAACTCAACAACGTTTGGAAACTGAGACTTGCATATGCTTCCAAACGTTGCTTGGATTTGCCACGAAGGGGTCACTTACTTTTTTTTATGATGATCCACGCTGCTAGAAGGTAAAGCCCAAAATTCAATTAAAAATTATTTTTATCTTTAAATGTTTTAACATTGTTTTAAAACTTTCCTCTTAGTAGCTAGGATCATCATAAAGGAAGTTGAAGTTCAAACTTTCGCAAAATTCAAAGACGGTTTTTTAGGAACACGAATTAAGCGCTAAAAAAGTTTAACGAAATCGGCCAAAAATATTAGCAATCGATACTCCTAAGTTCTTAACGAGCATAAAATATAAAACAATGTGGTCGTAGATTTGCCACCCAACTCCGTATTTTTCCAAAAATAAATTAATTCTGAAACTCTGAATGTATATATACAGTACCTAGCCCAAAGCTAAAAGCGTATACAGTAAATCGAAAAAGTATTTACTAAGTTACCGGTGTCGCGAGTACATAAAAAGTTCCACAGGAACGGAACTTTATGTACTCGTACCGGTATTTAACAACTAGTATTCATTTTTTTTTTCAATTTTTACCACATGACTTCTTACTTGTTTGAACTAGAGCTTCAAATTATCACCACTGAAAAGCTCGTTTCGAGCCAATTAAAATGATGTATCGGAATGTCAAAATCGTTAAAAATTTGTCGATAATATGGCTTTATAGTGGGTGAACCCTGTTTCAGATAAAAAATCTCTACCCGCGAAAATTTAAGACACGCGCCTGAAACAATTAAATTTGTATGGCCTATTACTTCGTTGCTGTTTGTGAATGACATGCTGACTTGTTCAGCTTTTGTGTTACGACCTGCCAACAACGAAATTACCGCTCAAATCCAAAAAAGGTACCAAGTCAATGACTTAGTTCCATTTTAACGTTTTTGCTACTTCGATCTACCGGCGATAGTACTTAGTACTATTTTCACAATCGAGCTTTCTTTTGCAGCCGCTAAATGCCAGTAACTTAGTACCCTTAGTACCCTAAGTAACTTAGGTGTGACTTAGTACCCTTTTTGACGGTAGATGAGTCTATCATAGTAGAACACATTTTCGGTCCTAAGTCAAAATATGACAAATCGTGACTTAGTACCTTTTTTACAGTTTCGATTCAATTGTTAGAGCACTTATCCGTTCGCATGTCGGCCGCTCGCCCTTTTTCTTTGCTACCGTGCCAAGAATGAACCCAGTCGCCCTCTTGGTGATTGTTGCAAGGTGCAGCTGATTAGCCGATATGTTCAAAGCTGTCATGAATGTATAGCGTAAGTTAGGTTAAGGCAGTAGGGTGAGTGTATGGATTCAAGGGCCTTATAGAACTCAAATAAAATTAACCTGAACCTGAACCTGATTAGCCAGCATTATTGAAGCTTTGTTTGTTTAATTATGATCCCTCGGTTTCGAGTTGCAGCATTAACAAACACCTATTACCTATTACCTCAGTAAGTCTGCTACAAGCAAAATATATAGATACTAGAGAGGAAGCCCGTGCTATGCACGGGGCCGGTCATGAATTAAGTTTACGGACACATTTCCCGGAACATTTTCTCCGGCACTGTTCCCGACGACTTGTAGGATTGATCGCCTACTTATGCCTACCTCCTCTTTCAATGCAGGTAGAATGGGAGAGCGCATTTGCAATGCGGGCGCGAGGAGGGGAGAAGTGATTGTCCGGCCCGACGACTTGTCAGATTGAACCTTTATTGTGTTGATCCACCACTAATGCCTGGCTCTTTTTTGGCTGCAGGTAGAGTGGGAGAGTGCATTTTCAATCCGGGCGCGAGGAGGGGAGAAGTGGTTTTCTTTTTGGCTTTCCTTTTAGCCGGCCTCTATTATTATAATAAAGATTCTGTACTTACGATGCTTGACTGCTGTTTTTTAATGTACTTGAAAACGGGGAGCTACATGTCCTCGAAACGTCCTTTGTTGCTGTTCTGTGCAGTTTGCAGGCTTTTCACTCACGTAAACATGTTTTGGTGCTACTTTCTCTATTCTTATATATTTTAATGATATATAATGTTGCGTTTGTGGACAAACCAAGCAACCCCGTCACTACAGACTTCAGAGTAAACTTCTACAAACCGTTTCTGCCACAACAGCGTACTCAAAGTTAAAGTTTGCTCCCGTCTAGTTCTTAAAAGATTAAGCTTGTCAACAACTGACGATCGAAGCTTTCAAGAGTTTATTTCCCATTCTTCTTCTTTCACGGTGACCACATTTCTTGAAAAAAGAAGCATATATATATCCTTATGTTTGCCAGTTGAGGCGTAACGCACGAAAGAATAAGGAAGTGATATTCTGCAAAGTCCATCAATTCTGTTTAATGTTGTTTGTCTTCCGATTTCTTGTCAGCCTGTGGGAGATGAAGCGTGATTTGATAAATGGTCATTCGTTCCGTTTGCGACAAAAGCTCGGACATTTTTTCTCCAACCTTGTTGACAAATCTCGCTGCTATTGCCGATGAAGATTAAAACGTTTTTCTTCTTTTTTCTCCCATTCTTTCTTTAAATGACGTAGCGATAGGTATGAGAACTGACGGAGGATCAACCAGCCCGAATCTTAAAGAATAAACTGAAGTCCACTTGAAAACGATATGTGTTCTGGAACTAGATCATCTGCTCATTACACGAACTATACAGAGTGTTCCAAAAGTCTGGAGTCGATAGTGTCTGGGTAACAACTTCACTGCATGCCATCGTGTAAAGTAGTGAAGCAACTAGTGTATACTGGGTATCGTGTACTGCATGGGTGACAGCGTAGTTCGGTAAGCTATTAAACTAAATTAATTAAAGTAAATTAAATTAAATTAATACCAGAAGAAAGCAAGCTTATGTAACCGGTTCACAACAAAACATTGAACAAAAACACTTTAACACTGAGTCAGATCGTGTTGTCTCTTCCAACTGCCGGTTGAAGGTGCTGTCACAACACTTTCTGGGAGTGAGTTCCAAGAATTAATGACACTCACAGTGAAGCAAGACTGTCCAACAATGGTGCGGATTCGTGGTGTCGTTAATTTCATGCTGTGTTCCCTAGTTTGTATGACATTCGACCGTTGAAAAAACTGGTCGACAGTCAAAATCACTTCACCAGACAGAATTTAACGGGTTTTGATAAGGTCACCTCTTAAACGCCTGTCAACGATGGTTGTCAGGTCAAGCCTTTTTAAACGTTCTTCGTAAGGCAAACCGTTCACCGAAGAACAGTGCTGGTGGCCGCTCTTTATTGCCACACACACACTTATTTATTTAAAAAAATTATTAAAACATGATAAAACGCTATTCACAGTCATAGTCAGGCCGCCATACTTGAAGATAAGAGTGCAATAAGAAAACCCGTTTTCGATCATAACGGAAATTATCTCGTGTAGCCAACACCAATAAACGAAAATATGTAGTTTTTATTTCTATACCAATATTTCTTTGCAGTAAGAAACAAGGAAGTGACATAATTTATTCCTTGTTTCATAAATGCTTGCGTCACGCTCTTTCTGATTTCACAAATTCTAGATGCATATAATAGTGCGCACAAAGCACGCCTCTGCTGACGGTGTTTCATACTGGAAAGGAATTATCCAGGGAACGAGATAATTACCGTTTACTAACGTTCTGGTCAAAATCGGGTTTTTTTTGTTGTTGTTGTGCTCTCATCGCGGAGTATAGTGGCTTCTCTATGGCTGTGAGAAGAGTTTTATCATGTTTTATTTATTTATTTTTTTATAAATAAGCTTTTACGCAAGTTTTCGTTATGATTTTCTGAACAGCAACGACAAAAGGATTCAACAAATTAGGTGAAATGCTCGTCCATACCATCCGTTCTGCGTATGGGGCTGCTTTGTCCTGTTATCACCAGAATCTTCCAATTTTCACCCCGACTCTAGGATGATTACTTTTGTAGGTATTGATCAGGCATTGAAACACGGAAGTACGTGGATTGAGCGAGCAAAGTGAGCAATTTCCACGTAAACTAAACCTTTTCAGCGAGTTTCTCGCTTCTGTCGCAATCTTTTGTGGACTCTCACCTTCGCCTTACTTTCGGATGAGTAGGAGCACAAACATGCAAACAAACAAACACGTCGGATGTTTTGAATGATTTAGATGCATTGCTGACGTGCTTAGGAAAGTGATAGACGAACTGTGAGCAACAATGCAGTTAGTTTGCGTCGAAATAATCAGTACGTCGATTTTGTGATGCTCTTGGAATCAAAGAATGAAGCATGAAGCATGGATCGACGCCAATGGAGTGAGCGAAGCGAACACGAAATGGCCAGTCTATTTAGATGACTTTGGGCATTAATTATTAAGGTTTTAAGGTTTAAGGTTTTTGTCCGACCTTCGTAGGAGTACGCTAGTCCTGTGTGGTCACCTTACCTCTTACAGGATATTGACAGGCTGGAATCGGTCCAGCAATCTTTTACACGTCATTTGCGTGGTTTACGCCACTTTTCTCCTGGCCTCCGTTTGAGGTCGCTTGGATTGTAATCACTCGAGCTGAGGCATTTAAAGGCGGACCTGATTTTGACGTAAAAAATTCTCCGTGGGTTGTTGCATTTATACGTATCTTTTTCGACCTGAGCTCGATCGAATTTACGAGGGGACATTCTATTAAGCTTCGGGGTTTCAGGTGTAACATTGATTGTCGTAAACATTTCTTTGCCAACCGCCTGGTTTCTCCCTGGAACTCGCTTTCTGAGGAGACTGTATCGGCATCTTCGTTGCTGATTTTTCGGGGCTTGCTAAATCGCAATGACCTAACTGCCTTCCTTAAGCGTCCTTATCTGTGACGCCGCCCATCATTTGTAGGACCGGAGTTAGTGGCCGCTTCTACGGCTCTTCTGTGTTCCTCACCCCCTTCTGGGGTAAAAATGTTATTATTATTATTATTATTAAAAAAAAATCGTTACTCCAACAACATGACATACACATATAAAAACGATGAATCTAACAGCTTGAAAACTTCCCAAACACGTTCAGTTTACCTAAATTTTTGAAACCAAGTAGGGTTCATTATTAAAGGATGCGATTAAAAGACATTAAAAAAACATTAAGGTCTTGTTTTACTCAATTAAAACATAGACTTAAGTGCAGACCTCCTAACCCAATGTAATCCTCTTTTTTTTAGTTGAGTGTGATAGGAATTTTTAGGTGTTTTGGTTGTTATTTTTTTTTTTAGCTACCTTTGATAATGAACCCAACTGGATTTTAAAATTAAGAAGAATAAAGGTGTTTTTTCGAGTTTTTAGCTGTTGAACTCATCCGTTTTATACGAGAGATTGCTTTTTTTTGCCACAAGGTTATCAAACTCCGCTTAGATACTCTTGGAAAACTGAATACATATATTCCTAACTGAAGAATACACAACTTCATCCTATTCTGCACTCCTGAATAAACACACGCAGCTAAGCCCAAAAGAAAGTTCTAAACTTTAATCGATAAAGTTGTCGTCGTGTTTCCAATACATTTTTCGTTCGTCACTGGCCAATGATTTTTCTTTCATGAAATTCAAATGATGGGTAATGGCTTCTGTAGCCCGTCTTTCCAGCCCAAATCCCAAGGCAGAGTCCTTTGAAGAAAATGCAAGCGGACGGGGCCTGATTGGTGGACCTCGGGCCAGAGTCTCCAACTGTAAATAGGGATTCCCTAGCGTTCCCCTCTTCTTCTTTCCCAAAGCCCCTGTCGACAGATCAGCAGGCTGATTCCAAACGACGCGTCCAGCCTACTGGAAACAGTATTTTGCCTCGAGGATACACAGCTCCTCCACCTACCACCCCTCCATCCCTGCCCTTACGCCTACTCCCTCTCTCTCTCCTCTCCCACGAGTTTTTGGACCATTCCTCGCCTCCAAGGCAAGGAGCGAAATGACCTTACTGTAGGAATTTGCTAGTCTAGTTGGAAGAGAGGAACGAACTCACATTCCTCCTCTGACAGCGTTTTAAGTGAAAAATTATTTGCTGGCTTCAGCCGTATGTGGTGAAGTTGCTTCTAGCATTTTAGGCTTAACTCGTATGCTGCATGGAAATAATTTGTGAAAGTTGTTTCAGGCTGTTTTTCGTTGCTAACTTTGTTTCTCTAAACTGTTTTGAGCTATTTAATCACGAAGTAGCGAGCGCATGCGTTAAAGAAGTACTAGACCAATTTATTTGCAATTTTTTTTACGGTTAGCTAAGATCCTAAAAGCCCTTCTAAGACATAAAAATTTCATTTGCCTTAGGAATAACATCGATATAAATAAAAACTGCGTGTTTTAGGTCACCTTTCCCAACGAGAACCAGCGTGAGCTCGCTCCACGTTTGTTGCGTCATCTTTCTTAAAAACGGATGGGCTGCGGTCATACTCTTGTCGTTGTAGTGCGCGAGTCTCGGTCACGCTGTTTTGTTTCTGGAGCTTGCGTAGGTCGCACAGACCGCTGTGGAATGAGGTAAGAAAGATGACGTCATGCCGTGTGATTTAAACCGGGATTTTCTGCAGCGGTTGGGAGTTACTTTCTAGAGCTTGCGCAGGTCACATAGAGCTGTGAAATGTGGTGATAAGATGACGTCAAACCGTGTAGATAGTCGTACGGTAGTTGGCTGGTAGTGACGGCACAGGTCATGTGACAAACCGGAAGTGGACGTCACGATCCAAGATGGTGGCGCCCAAGATGGCCGTGCCTCAAAATGGCGTCGGTTTCGGACCGATCCTCACGTGACTAAACGTGTCAAGGCATGGCCATCTTGGGCGCCGTCATCTTGGATCGTGACGTCATTTCCTACCTAGGGCCCGAGGCAGCTTCCTTATTTGCCTCTTTGTTACTCCAACCTTGTAACGGCATTCACCAGCCAATCACGCCTCACCTCCTTAACACAGATAAAGCGAGCACAGGTATTTTATCAGATAAAACTTTCAGCTTTGGCCCTCCATGTAATTTTTACGGTTAAATCTCCGCCACATACTTATGATATAACTACATTTAGTAGGCCTAAACCTATTTTTAAACAAACACGACGTGCCAGACAGTCACGTGAGGCATGATTCGACTTCCAGCAACGCACGATTAATCTTTGGTTACCTTGGTAACAGAACAATCAGCCAGGATCAGCTTTTCACCAAAGCGCGTTAGGCCTAATCGCCGATAACATTCGAGGTGTGGTGGAAGAAGCAACCGCAGTATAGAAAAAATGGTTCCAAATTAACCATAAATAGTTGGAATTAAATTAATAATAATTATCCTAAAACTTAGTAACGTTACGGGTCATAATCTATTTTAACTCTAAGCAACATTCTTTTCACACAAAAAAATAAATAAAATCACACGTGTTTACTTTGGTTGACGCGCCGTGATTGGTATTAATGTCCATCCTACGACAATGGTCAGTTTTTCACGGTGAGTTAGGCCACTTGTCACGAGTTTGTGATGGATGGTCGGGGAAGCAAAAATTACTTAGTAGACGGTGTCAAATGCCACCGAGCGTAGTTTAAGCTTGGACGAACTACTTAAACGACGATTTACGCACGCCTACTTGTAATTTCGCTACTGTGCCGACCTTCTGCAGCTGCGATTACAGCGCCATTCGAAATTTCTGCGGCCGCGTGATTAACGCGAGTGACGAGTGTTCAACGGGAACACCGACGTTGTAGTTGTAGGCCTAAACACGGAACGGAGGACGAAACCATAGGCGAAACTTGAAATTAAACATGGAGGCATCGTCATTATGGTAACCAAGCTAATAATATAATAAATAATTTATTTCGACGGCTGGAAGTCAGGTAACAATAGAATCGAACACAATACGCCTAACGGGAAATATTGAACACAATATTTGACGACAAGTATATATGAACATAAATCCATAGCAGGCATCAGAAACAAACATAAACATAACGTAACAGTTTAAATACTAAAAAAAAAAATAATCACTGAATGCACATTCCACATTTATTTACATATACATATATATATTAAATCCGGTCCTTATAGGTTAATCTGGGCGTTGCTTAAATGATTTCTTTACTAAGTAAGAAGTAGTCAAAGAGTTTATTTTTAATCTCATTTCTCCCACCAATTTGGAGCAGTCAATAGGCATTTTATTAAATATAGGAATTAAATATAGGAATTTGATATTTGTTTGTTCGTTTGCCATATTGAATCTTGGTCAAAAGGCACGTCATCGATATGTGGTTTTCCTGAAATAATTAATTGTTCTTTAGATTTGAGCTTATTTGTGGTCACAATTAAAATACTTTTTCAAAACTACAACGAAATCTCTAAGTTGCATAATTTTGAGAATTGTTGTTTTCCTGTGCATTTGTTTAGATTTTAAATTTCCGTATCCGTTAAAAAGAATTTTTATGATTCGGTTTTGCCGTTTTTGCAGTCTTTTTTTGTGGTAGTTAGCGGCAAAAACATTTATTTCAATACAATAAGGTTTTCAAACCAAGAATAATAAATCATTTTTTTGTTGCTTTTTGTGTGTTAAGAAGGTGTGTGATGTGATAATAGCGACAGTACCTTAGGAAATTGACGAAATATTGGCGCATGGGCAAAATCTGACGTTGACGAATATGTTCTGTGTTCGATTCAAACTGTATTAAGTTCGTTACAAGAAATATGAACCATGCAAGAGTAGTCAGCCTGAACGGCCGCTCAGCTCACTTCTCTCAGCTCATCTCTACACACCGTTTTAAAATTGGTGTTTGATTAAAAAATAAATAAAAACTTGATCCGCCATTTCTAATCTATCATAAAATCATTTTAATGTTCTAATTTGACTACGGTAATATTTTTTTAGCGATTAATTTAGTATTTATACCAACATCATTTTGTTTTAGTAATCCTAAATAGTTTCGATCACCATGATGCTTTGCTCTTCCGGTTTTTTGACGACATCACCCTCTGGTGATAGATCGTGGAAAACAGATATACTAGCTCGATTTTAGCCCAAATGGCCCGGTTGGTGGAGCCACCAGTCTCGTAACACTTACTGTAGGACGCAATTTCGTTGCAGCTGTGGTAAGTAGAATGTCCAGAGTAATTCTTCCAAGGTTTAAGTTTGCGGGACAAATATTCTCAACCCCTCGTTACATACCGGAGCTGTTAAAAAAAACCCTCGCTCAAGTGCTCGGTATTTTTTTTAGCTTCCGAATGCAACTCGGTACCAGAAAATTACGACACAAATGAAGGGGCGTATCATACACGCCAAACTGATGAAAAACTTCCATATGAACATAGGTCCGGAAATGCCACATTATTGAGAAATTTTTCCTATCCGAAATTCATGTGCACATCCAAGATCCAGGTTGAAAGTGGCCTGACACCTGAAAAGTGAATAATGCATGCCACTGTCACCCAGGATCTTGGATGTGCGCGTGCGTCTCGGAAAAGGGAAATTTCTCGAAAAGGAGGCATTTCCGAACGTAAGTTCATATGGAAGTTTTTCATCAGTTTGATGTGCATAATACGCCCCTCTTCATATGTTTCATACATTTCTGATACACCCTGTGTATAAACAAAAACAAAAAAAACGAAAACAAACCGGAAACAGTACCTCCACTGCACTTAATAATACGGTTGGTGGTCAAGTCGCCACTTTGGTAAAGGCGGTATGGTAGTGATATGATACTTTGGTAGCGGTCTGGTTCACCATTTCAAATCTAGGTCACGTCACTCGACTGACACGTAAGTCCATAAAAGTTGCTTACTGAACTGCGTTATTCAGGCGTTCGATTTCGCTGATGGCGTATTTCCGATTTTCCATTGAACGTCATTGAAAACAGTGACGAAATATAAAAACGAAAGGCTGCAGTCAGCCGACACGACCATCGTGTCAACATAATCATTACGCGAAATACAGAGTCTTACGGAATAAAAGATGTGATAGGTAAAATAAACATTCTTCGGGAATCAAGTTAAGTAGCAAACGAAAGGAACACGGTTGTCTGCACGAGTCGTGTTGCGTGCATTTTGTGTTGAACCCTTTTTAGAATTTTAGGCCCAAATTTTAATGATCTGAATCTTGAACTAGTCCTTGTTTAAGTATCAAGGGCACAACTTTCTCCGTTGCGCCTCCCCCCACCTTTTTCGAGTGCTGACTGTAAAACAACTAGGTTACAACGATTCTATAAAACCCTTTTTGCACCCCTCCCCTCCAAAAAAAAAAAAAAACATCATTCACTTTAATTTAAGTTTTTCCTCAAATGAGGACTTCCCAATAATTGCTATGTAAAACTGTTATCTCGGATAAGGAGCTGAATTGAATTCGAGTTATACGGATTTTGTTTATCTGATTGCCATGCCCTTTTCGTCGATTTAAGGAAATCGCTTTACTATGTGCCCACTTCTCAAACTGCCCACTTCAAGATACATGACAGTTAGGCAGCTCTTGATAACACGGAAAAGCAATTTCGCAGCTAGGACTCGTTCTCCTTAGGTGCAGTAACTTGTAACCAGATCATGGAGACCTTTTTAACTGCTCCTCCATACTAAACTTTACCATTATGGTAAAACTTCCGGCAGTTAAGCTCTTTAAAGCAGAGTGGAAAACGCCTTTTAATGTGTTAGTCGCGCAAAACTAGACTAATTTGAAGTTTAGTAGTTCACGACACTAAATCACAGAACTCATTCGACCACCACGTCCCCATTCCCCTCCCCTGGCCTTTCCCCGCTCATCGTAATGGCATCGTTCAACCAGGTTTTTCCCCCCTTCGTTTTCTAAAAAGATAGCTAGCTGGCTATGTACACCTTTAGCTTTAATGGAACTCCAACACCGTTATTCATTTATGAGCCAGCTCTTTAAGATCACGAAAGATTCTCGTCCTGAGTGACGAGGTGCCGCTTTAATCTCAATTGCCACTATTTATCCTGCAGCAAAGTGTTGCTTGAGGTTGCCGGAGGGCGGCGCCCCTAAATTAATAATGGCAGATGAGACCAGCCTAAGTTGATCGTTGAAATTCCTTCTCCTTCCTTCTCTCTCTCTCTCTCTCCCGTCTTCGCAGAAACTTGTTACTAGCACGCGCCACCTTCGCTCAAAGACGCCGAGCGGAGGATTGAATCAGGGGCGCCTCTTGGGGCCAGTGGCGAATACATCATGGACGGGGAAAAAGTGGAGAAAACTCTTTCTGATGTGAAAACACCTATTCGTCAAAGAGAAAGCGGTAATGGCTGTCGCAAGATAGCAGACGGGGGAATGCTTAAATAGGGTTGGCTATAGAGTACCAAGTAAAATTCTGCAGGCCGATATGAGCTTACCAGCAGTGACATAAAGGAGTGACCGTATGGGTGGACGGAGTGTCCGTCATTATATGGCCGCATGTTCCATCTCTCGTTCATGGTCGCGAACCCATGCAACCAAGTGTGGAAAGACTGGTCGTAACTCTTTTCTGGGATAGGCCACGTTAAAAATACGAAGAACAGCTTTCAACTCGGCAAATGGTTGTTCACAAATTTAAAAAAATAAAATAAAAACTACCACGTCACAAAAGGACTTCTGTACACTTCTGCCACTTTCGGGCTACTTACGTTTCATACTTCCGTTTTATTTTATTCATTTTGGCAAATTTTTGGACGATGAATCAACTAAACTGTTATAAACCGTTTGTCTCGAACTGACACTGTTCCATAGATGATGGACTCACTTGTCGGCCACTTCCGGTCAACTGCCGTCCACTTCCGCTTCATACTTCCGATTTTTCAAACATCATTTTAACTAATTTGTGGACCTGAATCGTATAGTGAAAACCTTTTGTCTCATCTGGTACCGTTCCAGAGATGGTGGGCTCACTTGTCAGCCACTTCCGGCCATACGTACACCACTTCCGCTTTATATTTACGTATTTTTTTTATCCTTTTATCCAATTATTGGACGCTGAATCTAATAGCGGAAACCGTTTGTCTCTATTTGGTACTGATCCGGAGTTGCAAAAGGCGACGGACGGATGGACAGACAAACTGGTTGCTGTAGTCTCTCAGCTTTCGCTTATAGAAGACTAAAACAGATCTAAACGATGTGTAAACAGCACAGAGTTACACATACGGAAAAAAAAATGAAATCTAGCTAAGGGAGAATTGCTGGTTTTCATCGTGGAGTGGCTGGATCAGCCAGCGAAGGAACGTGCAAGCTTGTACGAATGTGAGTGTAAGCGAGGCCCGTCTCCAGAATCCCCCTCACGCTTTAGCACTGTTTTCATCATTAAAAGCTACACTGAATCACGGAAACCCAACACCAAAGAGCCCCGGGCCTCTAGAACGTGTCGGAAACCCGGGACAAACCGGGGTAGGCATAATTTTCCCTTTCCGGTCAAAATTACTGTCAATTAGTGAAAAGTGTCGAGCAGGGTGGAGCCGAGCCGAGCCGAGCCAGGCAGACTACCCCACTCCCTCGCCGCGATTTTCATGGTCGCCATGGTGAGCAACGCAGGCCGTTGAGACTGAGGAGACGGCAATATTGCGAATAACGGAGCCTCGGTGGCCGCTTTAGCTGGCTTCTCGGCAAGACACCACGACTTTGGTGGAAGCAAACATTTTGGGCTTCGCTTCTGAGGAGTGTCGTTGCTGGCGCATTGTGGCGTGTTTCTCAACGTTTCCTTTTAAGCAAAACACAATCACTCTTTTCCCTCTACTTTCACTCCTAAACATGAAAAAGGACACTTGAATTGCGTTGAATACAACATTTTAAGCAATTTATTGATCATGTCTGGCTCCATAATTTAATTAGCCGAGTGAGTGAAGTGAACGAAATCCCGTTTGAACTCGATTTTTTTGGAGTTTATTCTCTCTCTGCCTTTCTGTCCATTTTGTCATAGTTGTTCCAGAGTTAGGGCTCTGCGATGTTGCCATGGTTACTACGTATAGACTATTCGAAAGACGCAGTCTCCGGTAAAGGCGAGAAGTAACGTTCAAGATTTTGCATTACCCAAGTAAAAGCTAGTGAGCGAGAAAATTGTCGTTGCGTAAATCCACCCTAACAGGACGCCATGTTGTCGCAATGCTTTTGTTGTCGAAGCGCTGTTTCTGTCGGGAGGGCGGAGAAAATACAAATGTGACCACCAAATTTTCAATGACCCTCCTTCGAGACCCTTGGACTCCTTCCCCCCCACCACTCAAGGTTAAAAAATAACGTGTCCCCCCCCAAAAAAAATGCACTTTTCGTATACCTATTGAGACTGTCTGCAGATGATTTCCTTTAGCCGAGATTAGGGCCAATAAGTAAGTAGCTCTCCACACCGACAGTTACCATTAGTTGTAAGGAAACGCGTCTCGTTTTTAACGAAAAGACTAGTTGGGTTAAAAATGTTCCTTACACTCATCTTGTCCAGATCTTGTCCAGATTCATACAATAAGTATGTTGAACACACTGTTTGCTTGTATGCCCACATCCGTAACATAGTCAGCCATGAAACCAGGTTCCAAGGCTGTTCTACAATGTTCCTTGTAAAAACTGCACTTGCAGTATTGGTACGAATAGCTTCAGATCCTTGTAATCACTCACCTCATGTGGGGGTCTGGGGGCTTGCTTCCCAGAAGCGGGAGGCGTTTTTGGAGATTTTGACTGTTGAAAGTGCCATTTTTTAGGCCCCAAAATTACTTTTGCTTCCAGCATAGTCAGTTTTTTTTGGGGGGGGGGGGGGGGGGGGGGGGGGGG